>NDGM011098335.1:0-14636 GCA_002564305.1 Octomys mimax | reverse complement strand
GAGGCTGACAGATTTGTGGAAGCAGCCACTTAAAGGACTGAGCTAGGGCCAAGCCCCCAGGATCACTGATTCTGATCTAGTGAGTGAGACCCTGAACACCCTGTAGACCCTTCCCTAAAATACAAAAAAAAAAAAAAGGAAAGAAAAAAGAAAATTGCAGATTCAGCATACAAGCCCAATTAAAACTATTTTTTCTTTTTCTCTTCCTGAAACACAGTAAGCCCCCTCACTCCCTTTCTCCTGTAAATGTGTTCAGCCATTCTCTTTTTGCTCACAAACTGTTCTTTTACCTGTAAACAGGCTACCTTTCACTTGTACATTAGGCTTTCCCAAACACACAATGATCTTACACCTATCAAACAAGACTACAGAACCAGTGATGGCAAACCTTTAGAGACAGAGTGCCCCAACTGCAACCACAAACCCACTTATGGTCAGCTGCTGGGGCGATGCTGAGGCAACCGGCACGTGTGCTGTGAGGGAAGCTGTGTGCGCCCGCTACAGCATGTGTGCTGTAGGCTCACCACCACTAACTGGTTCTAGGGCTTGAATGGAACCTGTAGGGTGTGCTCTTGCAGGGAATTATGGGGCTCCTCCTTGCTTTTTCCCTTGCTTCTGGCCAGGACATGAACAGTCTGGCTTGGCACCTACTTCTGCCATGACCTACTTGCTCAAAACAATGGGATCAAGCCATGTGTGTTACTTTTTCCTGTTGTTGAGACAAAATACCCAATACTTCAAATTAAGGAAGAAAAGGTTTATTTAGCTCACAGTTCGTAGAGGTTTCAGTCCATAATCAGTTGGCTCCAAGCAGGGTAGCAGGGCATAGGGCAACAGTTTAAGGTGGCAGAAGACAGCAAGAGCAGCAAGAGCAAAAGAGGAGAGCGAGCCTCTTTTCCTCCCTTATACTGTGTGCTGGCTATCCGCCTACACCATCTCTGGGCTGGGCCCTGCTATTCCACAAGCTCAACCTGTTTAGGAAGCGAGGACCTCCAGCCCTCTGTTAAGCTTCTAAACTTCTCAATTCTCAAGTTGACACAATGTATCAACCATTACAGCATCACAGACTAAAACTTCAATTGGTTGCATGTAGTAATAAAAAGCTGAATACAAACACCTTCTTTTCCCTTGAGTATATGCCAGTTTTTTCCAAATCTATGAGGTAGTCTTGTCAGTTCGAGGTAAACAACTATCAATATTTATTGCTAATGATGAAATGCGGACTTTCAGAGAAAAGTTAAAATTCTGGAAACATATGCCACCATGAGCTTGACAGTTTTCATAGTTGAAGCTCATATATTCTCAGTTATTTACATGGATGTCTTTTAGGAAACTATCACTTGTCAAATTTTGATGTAGTATCAAAGATGAAAATACACAATTTACTCTTGTTTCTTCTTAATATAAAGCACAGGTGGCTTTGTTTTCCATCTAACTAACCAAAACACCAACTGCAACAAAGTGAATATAGAAGTAGCACAGGCAGTATAACTGGGCATGGACCACTCCTCTGCACTCCCTGAGCCTGGGGAACAACATAGGGCCAATCTCCCTGATTTGCATCCAAAAGGCCATTACCTTGAAGTAAGATATAAGAATAACAAAGACTCTGGAAAATTCTGAAATCCTAAACTAAGGTGCAGGTGTGCTTGACCTACTGACATGACCTGCAAAGATCTTTCTTTACCTGGAGTTCATTAAAGGCATATATATATATACACACATATATATATATATATTCATATTCATCTCATACATCCAACTATCACAGAGTGAATTATAGGAAAGGGAATGCCCAGTAGACATAGCTAACATGACTCAGCATACTGTCAATCATGCTCCAAAGGACCCAATGGAAGGTGCCCTGGGTCAATGGCACATTTTAAATTCCTAAACTTAACTCAATCAGATTATACGCTGCTTTCCTTTCGACTAGCATGAGCTCACTTACTTTGAGTATACGTTCACTTTTTAACACATTCCAGCCAGCTTGAACCACTTGGAGTACAAGTGTGACTGTCCCATTGGGACGGCTTCAACCACTGGTGATTGGCTTTAATATCAACTGATGAGGTTCAAAATCAGAGCCACTGGGCACTGGGACATGGATCACAGTCCTGTCATGAATGTTAAACTTTATTAAACCTAGCTGCTTTTTCCTGTTATGGCACGTCCAGCTCTTTGTTCCTCATGCATAAGAACCTGGAAACCTGTTCTGAGATCCTGTCACCCATGGTAACAGAAGCATGTATGAGAATTCAGCTACCTTTATCAAACCACCTGTAAAGAGATTTGCCAATATGTAAAACAATGCCACCCTTCTAATTGAGGGGGTAGATGGGAAAAGTTATTTCCTTAACATATTGGCTATTCAAGGTATTAAAATAAGTGAGTTATTTTAGTAAATATATTAAAACGTCCTTGGTTCTAACTTCTATGGAAGTAAAATATGTACAGAAATAGTCCACATAAACAGAAGCTCGTTTTTTAAACTGGGGCTCTAAGAACCAGAAGTATGAGAAATACTTCCTCATACTTTTACTCTTTTTAGTGTGCAGTACTTTTGATGAAGGAAACCAAAAGAGAAAAACAGACCAAAAAAAGTTAGCAAACTGAACAAGCAGCGGTTTTCCTACAGCTCTCAGTCATTAGGTCAGGTGGGCCACTGAGTCAGTGTCTGTATTTTGTAATTTGTGGGGCAGCGTTGCTGAAACAGCATGTAGCCTACAGTCAGCAATTCTGAGCTCAAGCCCTAATTCTATCTCTTCCCAGACATAGTATTTTTTTGGAAATTTGCTGCATTTATCTGTAAAATGGGATATGGCTATGATACCTGCCTTTACACTGGAAGTTACCTTAAAGATCAAATGAGAGAATATGTAAATAATGTAAGCTTTTGTTTGTTAAGCAAATTCCATGTGTCAGATACTGTGCTTAGTGATTTATTTTTGTGATCTCAGTGAAGTCTTGTCATTACCAAGAATTATACAGTATTAGTTCTTTTCAT
Organism: Octomys mimax; assembly: GCA_002564305.1. Classification (NCBI taxonomy): domain Eukaryota; kingdom Metazoa; phylum Chordata; class Mammalia; order Rodentia; family Octodontidae; genus Octomys; species Octomys mimax. The sequence continues at coordinate 11,629 of NDGM011098335.1, read as the reverse complement.
AGATAACGAAATGAGCATTAAAGCAATAAAGTGATCTGCTTAAGACTGTCAAGCTAATAAGCAGAGATCTGGAATTCCAGGTATGACTGAAACCAAAAGCCCTATTCCTCCCATCACCTACACTTCATAGCTCTTGAAACCTGTATTATAGATAGGATACCTTTTCACAAGAACCATTTTCTGTAACTTAGAGGAAAGGGGAAGTAAGAAAGCAAGTTATGTGAAAGCCTACTTCATGTATTATCTGTGGCATGAGCACAAAGGATCGGCAGTAACTGCAAACTTTTCTGCCGTCAGACATCATTAACTCAGAAGTTGGCTAATAAACAACAGCCTCTGGCCTAGGTGACACCAGCATCACTGTAGCGAGTTTTCACATAATATCCCAATAATCACCATGCCTTTCATAATCACTGAAAATTGAGAGGGTGGGGGGAGAAAAAGGTGCAAACACAAAATGGTGACCAAGGCAGTCACCATCACTTAGTGTGCTGGTACTTTTCAGAATCACCTTGGGAGAAACTTCTGAGTACAATACACTTGTAATTGCTTATAACTGACCTAAATAATAAGAGATTTTCCTTATTTAGGGTTAGCCAAAAGCAGACAGCTAGTGTAAGTTGTGGCCCTCAAGTCCATCCTTGCTTTTTCCTTCACAAAAGTATTCCATAAGCAATGATACCCAAGGAAATACCTTAACGACAGACACATGGTGCTTGTCAGCTGAATGAGGACAGGTTCGGACATCTAAACAATGCTTGTGTACGATTTCTGACCTTCCCCTCTACATGCCACCTATCAACCACCACTCACTGTTTTTAGCCTTCACTCACTTGAGAAATTAGGTTAGAAATCCTCTGAGGAACACGAGCTCCCGTGGGAGTTTTCCAGACCTCTCACAGGTAGGGTGCTCCTCGAGACCAACTCTTCAGCTGGGGAACCCCAGCATGGCTGCTTCTGAGTGCTCTGCTCCTAGTATGCCCCATCATCACCTCTAGTTTACTCTTTCCTGAGAAAGCATAAGGGAAGCAGCCAGCTGGTGGCTGTCATCAGGTGGCCCAAGATCCCAAGACTACCTTTTATTCAGCAGGAGTAACATTCCCTTAGCAACCATACTATAGTGCAAACTGAATCTTCTAACTGCTTCCTCATCAGGAAGGGCATTGCCACCTTTAAGGGGAAACTGTTTGTATTTTCTTAATGAAGTGACAGAGCTCTCTCAGCAACTTCTTTTAGATCCTCCTAAGACTTCCTTCTCTGCAAAAGAGAATGGATGGACAGTAGAAGGCCGCAGATGGGGTAATTCCAATAGAATAGCTAGGATCAATACTTCTTTTACCTCAGGAAACACCAACCAGTGGTGTAAGGTGACAGAGGCAGGACACATGGAGTGTTTGGGTACAAGTCTCCTCAACAGCAGAGTAAATGAACAAAGTACATAATCCCAATGTGTCCCATTGTCCTCATCTGGACTAGTGGTATTAATAGTATAAAGGTTTTTATAACATGTTAAATACATCCACATAAAGCACCCATCACATTGCTGGTATGTTCAATAAACATCAGTTGTATTCATGGGCATGGTAGTGCATGCCTCTAATGCCAGCATTCAGCAGACTGAGGCAGGCGGCCTGCTACAGGTTCAAGCCCAGCCTGAACTATGTAACAGAACTCCATGCCCCTAAATACATAAATAAATAAAATCAGTTGCTTTTTTATGGAGAAAGGCAAATATGTTTACTAAGCATGCACATACAAGGAATGTCTGCTTGAGTGACTTGTGTGTATCAACATATACACACAGTGGACAGGCAACACGTACTACAGCAAAGCGCTGAGTGAAGGGTGCAGGGACCTTGGTGATGACTCTTGACTTAGGCCAGATAAATATATCTGGCTTTTTGAAAATGAAAAGGGCAGGCCAGCACTGTAAAACTGCCCACCTCAGGGAAAACAACTTCCCTGTGTGAGCCTTACCAGTTATTACCAAGGGAGCTTGTCAGCGCTTCCTTTCACTTTCTTCACACCACCCTTTGGGCATCACCACCAACAGAAAGGGCGGTAATAGCACGTGGAAGAGGAAATGTCAAGGCCTTCTTGGGAACAGAAAAGCAAACAGTCCAGCATTAAGCTTTATGTTCTAAATTATCCCTTATCAAGTTTTTGAAAAGAATATATATATATATATATATATATATAATATATAATATACATTACATTATATATAATGTATATATATATATATAATATATAATATACATTACATTATATATAATGTATATGTATATTATATATAATGTATATAATATATAATATATTATATTATATTATACATATATATGACAGTTACTTAATAATTTCAGATTAGCCAATCTAATGTGTAAGACTAAATCAATGCCGTAAACCATTAATGATAATTAAAATGTCCAGGAATACACACACACACACACACCTGTGTACATACATATACACAATTAACCTTGTCAAGAAAAAGAATATTGTGACTCATTAAAATATTCAGGTAAATAGACTGCAGAAATGTATGTACCTTTTTTTAAGCTAAGTTGTCTTCACCTGTGAGCTGTATCAAATGGATTTATGACAAGATGACCACCTCAGGCCCTAAAAGTACCTAACATTGTGAGCGGCTGACCCAGTGTAAAAACATTTTGAGCTTAGGATCTCAATCTTTCTAGGTGATAAAAATGCAGAGCTGGAGACTGGGGAGATGGTGCATGGAGGACTGAAAAGTGTAACAATGAAAATCATTTTCCTCTGGTACCTTATGACCTCCTTGACTCCTATCTCTAGACGATAAAATAAACCTGACTAAATTAATATATGAAAGAATGTGAGGGCTCCTAGACATTTTCATCAATATAATCAAGCAATCCACATTGTCTAGGTGCTATACAGAATGAATCTTTCCACATGGGAAAGGAGCATGAAGGCTGGGCAGGGGCTGTAGCACCACATGACAATGCTTAGACATCACTGCCTGGCACTAGACCTGCCCCATCACAGTGACTGACTGCTTGGGTCAGCACCTCTAGTGCCCTGAGGCTTACGTTCTTCCTTCCATTGCCTTCTGAAACTACAGGTCCACTAGGCCTCACGACTTCTGAGGGAGTTAAAAGAACGAGGGGAATAGTCCTAATGTATGTATGAGAAAGAGCTGATTACTCTTTTGAGTCAATTAAGTTGCTACAGATAACCTTTCTTTGTTATTTTTGAGATAGGGTCTTGCTATAGTTCATGCTGGCCTTGAACTCATGAGGATCCTCTTGCCTCAGTCTCTAAGGGTTGGGGTTACATGTGTGTGCCACCAGGCCTAGCAAGACTGTCATTTTTCTTCTTCTTCTTTTAAAGTGTTAGAATATCAAAGAAAATTTGTTAAGTAGTTTCTCTAAGCTTCAATAAACCTACCCTGCTGTCAGATGGGCTGTAATGAGATCCTAGCAATTTTACAATGGGATTTAATTTAAAAACACAAGTTTCATACTTAGGACTACATAGTTTTTTTTTGTTTTTTTTTTTTTTTAAATTCTCAGAACTGAAGGTGAAATAGCAGTTCAAGCAATGAATTTTTTTTTTCTGAGATGTTGCCAAACAATATAGTGAATGCTTTTATTTATTTGTTGTAGTGAAATACCTTTTTGCCTTGGGTTGTACAGATGGTCAATATTTAAAGTTTTAGAATATATTACAGTAAAAGACACAAGGCATTAATTTCCCCCCAAACACTCACCCTCCCCTGTTACTGTGTTCACTAAGCCCATCACTCTTGCTCTGAAGCCATCTTTGTAGGTCTTTAGCTGTCTGTGGTGGCTGCCTCAATGTCCTGAATAATTTCAGAACGTTTACCTTTCGTGGCATTATCACTTTGTAGTAGAGCTTAAGTTGCATGGCACCAGAAACTGCCATCAACATTTGACCAGTGAGGTGTGATCAAAATACACAGCAAATACCTAAATAAAATAATTATAGTAGAAGACAAACTGCCATTAACCCCCTCAAAAATCCTTCCTCTGTAAACATTTATGCCATTCTGGCAATGTATCTTTTGCTGTAATAAGTTTTAAAAATTTAAACAGTCACCATAATTTTCAATTGTCCCTGGTATGCTCTTATGCTTTGGTCAGAATGCAATCTTTCTGTTAATTATGAAATAGCTTACCAGATTTTTCAGCAGTGTAGAGAGTTCTTTTGTAAGAGTAGAAAACTTGACAAAAGCAGTGCCAAGGTCTGGGTTGTCTCGACTTAAAAAATTACTCCCAAACTTATCAAGAACTTGTGCATAGTTTTCTTCATTTTGTACGTGGTCTAAAAAAGAAGAAAAGGAGTATGAGCTATTATCTGCTAAGGAAAGGGCTATTTTGAACAATTGAATCTCTAGAAACATTCAAAAGGAGAGAGAAACCACATCAGTCATTTATTGAACATAACCAGGAGATAGTGAATAACAAAGGGGCCGTTCTCCTCCATTCTCTTTCCCATCCCCACCGTGGGCTGGTCTTGAACTCGTGGATTCTCCTGCTTGAGCTTCCTGAGTACTGGACTACAGGCCTACAGCGCCACACTTGACTGTTCTCATTTTCTTAAAGGCTCCTTTCTCTTTTATAGCATTCAGCTCATTTACATCTAACTATTCTACTAACTCCTCATATATAAAACAGTCAAATTCTCATCAATTTTCAAGTAGTTGAGAAACTCAAAAAATTTTTCCTTAAAATCAATCTTGGAATGAGGAAAAAAACCAAAACAAACCCCCCAAAACTACGTATTCTAGGATGTTTCTTTCTTTGTAACTAATTTTGAGGTTTTGTTTGTTTTCAGACAGTCTTGCTTCGTAACTCAAGCTGGCCTTCAATTGACTACTAGTCCATGTTGGCCTTGAATTTGTGGCAATCTTCCTGCCTCAGCCTCCCGAGTGATGGGAGTATAGTAGGCACCACCACATGATCTCCCCCCCACCATATTGTTTAAGCTCTAGGTCTGAGCAACAGCACTTCCAAAACACTTTTTACACACCACCTCTTGGTATTAAACATGCTGGCCTACACCAGATGGATCTGTGTTTGGTGCCTGGCTTCACCACCAATGAGCTTGCTACTGTGTCCGCTTAAATTCTATGATTACTACCCTAGCTGGCATATAAGAAGCATTAGTCTTTTATTTATGGAAAATTTTCTGCTCCCTGAGCTCCTGCTTTCAGATCCGTAACATGAGACTAATACCTACCTTAGAGAAATATAACAGTGAGGAATTGATGTAAAGTACATAGAAAATGCTCAGCAGAGTAATGCTACCAGGATGGGCCTGATCTAGTGGCAATCTCTCTCTCTGCCTCAGCCTCACAAGTGCTGGGATTTCAGGGGTGCTTCACTATGCCTGGTTAAAGGCTTTAAATAGTCTGTATTAGTTAAAAACTCACAAATTGGTATTCTTAGTCCAGACTCCTAAAATACAGGCTTGTATATCCAACTGCCTATGCAATATCTCCATGTTTACACATCTAAAACACATCGATCTTCACAACCAACATTTTATTCCAATTGCCTTATCTTTCAGCCAGAGGCAAATAACACTCTTATAAGTTGTCATACTTAATTTTGTTTCTCATAACCTAGATATAACCCACTGGCATATCCTCTTCCTCTGCTTTTAAAACACATCTTTAATTTGACAACTTCTCACACTCCCATGTTAACAACTATAGCCAACATCATCTCTTGCGCATCTGGCCTCTTTTTTTTTTCTTCATTTGTATTTTAGGGAAGGGTCTACAGGGTGTTCAGGGTTTCACTACTAGATCAGACTTGTTGTGATCCGCCTGTTTACAGCCTACTAAGAGCTGGGATTACAGGCACGCGCCACCATGCCCAGTCTCAACTGCCCACTCAGTGGGCCCCAGGGGCGGGGCCAGCACAGCAGGCCTGGGGATCGAACCCCCTACCCCTGCTTGCAGGCACTTTAATCCTCTGAGCTATTTGGCCAGCCCTTATCTGGCCTCTTTTAAAGTTATTGTTATTATTGTTTTTGAGATAGGGTCTCACTGTGTAGCACAGCCTGGCCTCACCTCTCAGTGAACTTGCTCCAGTATGACACAGAATCAGTGTGATCTGTTAAATTGTGCAACACATCTTTGAATTCTTCTGACAGTCATTACCATTCATTGTAGATGCCCAGGTTCGCAATTCTCTCAAAGTTATGGAAAGCAGTACTGAACTTCCCTACACTCGTGAAGTAAGGGGTGAAAAACTGCTTGAATTAACAGTGTAAGTAGAGGCGCTTCCATGTGCAAGCAGTTCAGATTTTAGTGTCCAACTCTCTACCCCCCATCCTCTGTTGGGGTATACACACAAAATGGATACGTGTGGAAGCTCAAAGGATATGTACAGTATTTACTCAATAAATGAACAAATAAGCATCTATTGAAGTCATACCCTTGAATACTTGAAGCAAACCTCACTTCCTTCTTTACAAAGCCTCTCCTTAGTAAGATATGATTGTTCCTTGCCCATAACCCTCTGAATGTCTACTGAAGTATCTTCCACGTCCTATCACATCTGTGTGTGTACACATCTTTCCCTGAGACCAAAACACAAGAGAAAAAATTCCTTATGCTACACACACCACTGCAGATTTTCCAGGGCTAGACTTACAAACCCAGGGCTCAGTGAATACTGATTCGGACTCTGAACTCCTTTTCAAAAGTTAAGCAGCATTCCCTTTGGATATTTGGGAGCAACAGGCGCTCATGAAACGAGGAAACGCAGAAAGGAAGTGTCACAAGAGTTCAGTGATCAGCAGCTTTCCAATCATCAGCACATTAAGCACACATGACGCCTGGGGTGGCAGGCAGGGTTTCTGGCTGAGATGTTAAAATATATACTGCAGCTCTGGTTAATGCCCAAGTGCATGCAGAAGCAGCTCAGAAAAACATCAAGCAAAGGCAACGCTAGCTGACACACAGGATGCACATGTTGCTTCTCCCCCATCTGCTGCTGTAACCCCTGCCACCTTCTGTCTGGGTGACAAAGCTCCACTCACTGCTGAGAAAAATCACCTCACTTAACTCTTTTTGGCTTTTTTTTTATCCTGGTGTTTTGAGACAGGGCTTTACTATGTAGCTCAGGCTGGCTCTGAACTCAACATGTAGCACACGCCAGCCTTCAACTCACGGCCATTCTCATGACTCAGCCTCCTGAATCCTGGGATTACAGGCACATGCCACCGCACCTGGCTCTTTTCAGTTTCTGGAAGTGTCAGAGGAGTGCCGTGTGCCATATTCTTGTATGAACATGGAAAAAAAACGTTCGTTTCAAAGGGAAATCACTCAATGGTATGTGAGGTTTCTGTTTGCGTGAAGTTGTATTTCAAGCCAAATATATTTAAATGTTTAGATTAAAAGAATACCCATATATTCAGCACTCTGCTTAAGAAATAAAATATCACTGGATGGCTCCTCAATCTCCTGTTCCTACTCCTCCATTCACTTACAATCTCTTCTCTTTCTCCCAAGACAGGGACATTATCCTGAAATGGAGTCTCATGCAGAGGTTAGAAAGAATACCAGACACTTGGTCTGTGAAGTAGGACTCACTACAGAGACAGACTTAGCCATGGACAAACGAAAAGACAAGTGCATGAAAGAACGCTGGCATAATGATTGATTAATTGTGTTAACTTAAGATGTGTTGGTTAACTAAGTTGGCTCAGCAATTCTACATTCTCTACCTGCCCTAGGATGGCTGTCTGCACCTTAGGGTGTAGTGGACCCACCTAGGGCAGTTTTGTATCTTCACCTGGAAGATATAAAAGGAAAATGAAGAACGTTGGACTGGATTCTGCTCTTCAGAGGAGCTCCAGTCTTCACATTCAGCTTGGATGTCATCTCTGGCTTCTAGAGTAGACCAGGATGGCACAGGCTCTTCAGCCTTCTGTTGCAGATCTGCTGGCCTGTTACAGACTTGCACAGAACACTGCAGTGAGCTCCAGACCTTGAACTGAACCCTTGAGCTCCAGCATGCAGATACTCACTGCACACTTCCTCATTCAACTCTATGACTGACCACTGTAAGCCAATCTTATAATTTCTCATATATTTGTATATCTTGTTATATCTGTCTTTCTAGTAAAACCCTGACTAATGCAACTGGCTTGTGTAATAATTGTCTCTGATCCAAATGCTTTCTATAACATTCTGTGTCACCCTCACCAGAACTCTGCAAGCGAGCAGTTGTGCTTATTAGGAGAAGAAACACAAAACATGGTGTGAGAAAGGCAAGCAGGAACTGAAACTGGGTAGCTACAGGCTAAGTCAAAGGTTCTGTATGTTTGTTATTCTCTTCTCTAGATGTGTATGTACAGAACAACCAAGTATTCTCCATGTGCATCCATACACATACACATCTATATACGTAGGATGTCACATATGATTTTCCAGTGCAAATACACGCTTCACAATTAAAGGTTTATTATGAGGTCATTCTCCTCTTCATCACCCTGCAAGGGCAGCAATGTTGGAAAGTAAAGGTGGGGTGGCTTCAAACAGTGCCTGCCATATGTGGCACAGACCCGAGACATCAGCCACCACTTCCTCTGCAAGTGTGACTGGCTATGACATACAGCTAGTATCAAACAGCCCTGGAACACAAGTCTCACATGTCGTATTTTTAAACATATAAGTAAATATATTTTTAACAGTACCTCAGTTCACAAACACTTTTTGGTTTTTTGATTTATTTGGTATAGGGTCCCACTATGCAACTTGGACTTGTGACACTCCCATCTCAAGCTTCCCAAGCGCTGGGATTACAGGCATGTGCGCCGCCATGCCTGGCATCAGTGGGTGGCACGGTGGTTCCGGGGATCGAAGCCAGGTCTTTGTACTTGCCAGGCAGGCACTTAGATCACCAAGCTATCTTCACAGCCCCCACAAACACTTTTGTGCTTAACAACATTTTGTTTTTGTGAATTCTGTCTGCATCAGGAGACAAACATGACCATGGCCATCATTTCTAGAAGCATGGGACAAATTAAGTTCAGGAACTGAGGCACCACCTTGCATCTAAGAGTAACAATTTGCTGAAAAGTTTATACAGAGATACCCCTTTCGATAAGTTTATAAGTTTTCAAAGGATTGTAAAATTCATTACATGTAAGAGTTTAAACAGGCTTAAAGAATGACAGGCAAGAAGACATGATCCTGATGGAGAGGCTGAGGGAAAAACATACTGCGTGTAGTGCACAATAAGCCTTGGCCATGGATGTCAGAGTGGGGGCACAAGGAAGAAGAGAAAGCTTTGAAGGGAGTGCTGTACACAAATGGGTGTGATTAAAACGGATTAACAGTGCAGAAAATAGCCTGTTCACTTCAAGAGGCTGCAGAGAGAAAATTAAAAACAAATAGGGAGAGAGCAGGAGAAAACTTTAATAAAACTCTTTCACTAGGAGACTTCTAGGAGGGTGGTACAGCCTGAACATGGGTAAGCATATGAGGGTGGAGGCAGGAGAAATCTGATTCACCCAGAAAGAAAACCCATTCTTTTCTGGTATTTGCAAGAAATTTCTGGCATTCATGACAGAAATGAATGAGTATTCTAAGTGAGTATTCTAAATGAATGTTGCTAGGAAATGGAAGATAATTCAGGTGATTTCGCTCAGTTCAAAACAGAACCATCATAAAGTTTTACCCACTGGATGCGCCACAAAGGATGGCTCTGCTAAGATTGAAACTGCCAGCCTCTCCACAGGGCGATGACTAACACTGCTAATCACCCCAGTGTTCTGTACAAACCTCTGGCATGACCCCAGAGCAGCACATCAGCGATTCCAACGTGAAGTGACAGCAGCTGGCTTCTCGAGCATTTGGTGTAAAGCCTGATTGCACTAAGCATACTGCATATATTACTCTGCTCACTTTTACAAAGAAGGCCAGGAGCTAAGCATACTTCCCAACCACCACACAACTCATCAACAAGGACATTTAAATTTAGGCCTTTTGGATCTCAGCGTAGGGCACTCTTCCCAAGATGAGGAACACAACATGCCATTCCTAAATGTGCCACCTTGTCTTTCAGGTTATTTGAACCGAAGGAAATTAACAGATGCAGGAGGAACTCTCAGTATCTCCCAGCAAGGCATATATTATGCTTGGGGAAGATATCTCCTCTTAATCTCCCACATCTGTATTACGGCAAGTGAAGCAAATTCTGTCAAGGAAGAGGAAATGTCAGCACCAAGATTAGTCTGCATAAACAACACTTACTAAAATAATGCCTAGGGCCACGGGTATGACTAAGGGGCATGATGCCTGCCTGGCAAGCGTAAGATCCCGAGTTTGATTCCTGGTCCAAAAAAAAAAAAAAAAAAGAGTAATGTCTGTCTTCCATTTGTTTTTCCCATATATTTACTCTCTGACAATTCACTGCCCTAGAAGCCTAAGTCTCTCTGTCTTGCTACTTCTCCACAATTTACATATGGCCTTTCATCAAAATAGTATATATGCTCTCAGGTCTAGTTCTTTGAGATTTTTTACTTCTTTTCTGTGAGCCCCCATGTGCATACTAAATGAACGTCTTCCCTACCAGTTGGCCTTTGGCAGTTTAATCTGCAGCCCCCAGTTACTGAATCTAAGAGGTGAAAAGGAGATTTTTCCTCCCTGCCTTACATATCATAGTCTAAGCTAGGTTCAAATCCCAGGTCTACCACTTGCTGTCCATGTAGCACCCTGGTCAACTATCATTTTTAGGCCTCGCCTTCTCATCTGTAATATGGGGATATTAATGGCATTTACCTTACAGAAGTATGAAGTTTAAAATCCTGCATGTCAAGTACGGGATCCATGATGAGCTCAATAAATATCGATGGTAACAATGGCAATAATTACACTAGCAGCTGCCCATCTTCAGTGTTTTATGCCTTGGATAGGTAGCACAGGTTTTATACAATACTCCTAAATCATCAACACTCAGGAATTTATATCCCTAGGTGTCGCTGATAAGTGCCATAGCAATACACTAGCATTCAATACTTTCAACACTAAGTACACTTTGGACTCAGCTGGAATGAGGCATGTTACTTAGCGTGATAAACACCCACTATGTGCTGCAGACTGGGTGAGGCACATCACAGGAAAATTTATATGGCGCCTCTAACTAACCATTAACACCCACCTGATACAATTTCATTTGTAAAATGGGTGAGAAAATACTGTAATGTGCCTCACTTTCACTTCCTTAACTTTTCATCCCATTCCTGGGAGGCCAGCTTCTTTTCTAAGTCTTTGTGCAGTCCTTTTCTATACCAACAGCCCAGAGCAGCATATGGTCACCATAAGTTTAAGAAAATTGAGGACAGCATTTAAATTCATAAATTATTACACTCCAGTTATACAACCAATCCACAGTATTGTGGGTTATCTGTAAAACTCATCACAATCTCAGACCCCAGCCCGCTTCTCTCATGGTTAAACAAGCAACTTTCACCATCTCTTAATCTCTTGCAATGCTGGGGTTCTGGACTTAATCTAATTTGTTATATTCCAGGGGATACAGGTCAGCAACACAGGACCTGCCTGGCTAGCATGAGGTCTTGAGTTTGAATCACCATACCAAAAAAAAAA
>NDGM011098326.1:0-12626 GCA_002564305.1 Octomys mimax | reverse complement strand
TTCTTTCTTTCTTTCTTTCTTTCTTTCTTTCTTTCTTTCTTTCTTTCTTTCTTTCTTTCGTTTATGTATTTAGTATGGGGTCTGCAGGGTTTCACTATGTAGATTGGACTTGTAGTGATTCTCTTGTTTTCAGCCTCCCAAGTGCTGGGATTAGAGGTGTGCACCACCACACCCAGTCTCAGTTCTGGTCTCAGTGCACCACGGGGGTGGTGTCAACACTGCACTCTGGGCATCAAACTCCAGTCCCTGCACCTGCCTAAGCAGGCACTTTAGTTCATTGAGCTATCTGGCTGGCCCTTCCCTTACTCTTTTGTATTTAATTATAGGATTGAATTTGAACAATTTCCCCATCTTCAAACCCAAACAGGTCAAGTCTTTCATCTCAGCCTTCTCTTTCCTTAACTATCTCTGGCCTTCAGTTACATGTAACAAGGCCATAAGAAAAACATAGTGTAAGAAGTAAGTTAATTCATAAGAATACTTCCCAGTTTGCTAAATCTTTGATAGCAAAGAATGATGTGGAAAGTAACTGTATGTTAACACTCAGGAACTGTAAATTAACACTCCCTGGTAGGCCAAACATCGATAGGAGGCTGTTGTTCCCCAAACGTAGCCTCTACTCAATCCCCTTGCTCCTAGGCTCAGTTTGTCAGATATGTGCATTTTTACCCATTTTCGTGCCTTGGTTTTTGCCCAATAATACAGCAAAATTCATGAATTATTTATTTTATCTTACTGGTACATATTTGAAGTTTAGGCAGTTTACAATCATCTTGATGAACAATTACATGTTCATATTATGGCTTTTTTAAAAGCTCCTTCTTCCGTCCCACTTCTTTCCCTTCCTCTGGTTCCCTGACCACTATTTTTGTACTTGCTGGCACTATTTTAGCACAAGGGATGGGATATAATGTCTACATTGATTTGCTTTATTAGGTTCCTATATTTGGTATATCTTTATTTTCTAATATTCCTTTTTCTTCTCTTACTTCTCTTCTTGTTATCTTGGACCCTTTTCTTATTGGACAAGATCTGTCCCCTTATCTCTTTATATCCATCTTTTATCTTTTTCTTTGTAAGTTGCCTCACTCAAATGAAGAATCCCACATGATATTCAAGAATGTGTGTCTGATTTGTTTCATTCAACATTACGTTTTCCAGATGCAGCCATTTTCCTATAAGTGCCTTAAATTTGTCCTACTTTATACCTGAGTAGTACTCCATTTCACTAATTCAGTCATCTGTTGAGGGGTATACTTCCAAGAGTCAGCTATTATGAATTATGTTGCTAAAAACATTGATATGCAAGTATACCTGTACTGTAATGACTGAAGCTTTTTACAGAATATACCTGGAAGGGGATATGTGGGTCATACGATATTTCTAGTTTCATTTTTTTGAGAAATCTCCATATCAATTTCCACAATTGTTGCACCAGTTCGCATTCTCACCAACAGAGTGTGCTGGAGCTATAGCAGCAATTTTTTTTTCCCTAATGATTGCTATTATTTCTAGAGTAAGATGGAATCCTAGTGCTGTTTGAATTTGCATTTCTCTAATGCCAGATATGTTGAATATTTTTTCATACTTTTTTGGCCATTTGTATCTCTTTCTCTCTGAAGCCTCTGTTTATCTCTCTAGCCCATCTCTTGACTGGGTCTTTAATTTTACATGGTTTGACTTTTTTGTCTGTGGTAGATATTAGTCCTCTGAGGAGTAACTGAAATTTTTTTCCAATTTTGTAGATTGTTTCTTCCCTGTACTGATTGAATCTTTTACTGTAGAGGCTCTTTGGACTGATGTGGTCTAATTTGTGGATTCTTGCTCCCATTTATGTGCATTTGAGGTTCTGTTTAGCAAATTCTTTCTTACTCCTATGGCTTTAAAGTGTTCACCTATTTGTGTTCCAGCAGGTTTAATGTTTCAATTTTAATGCTTATGTATATGATCCATTTGTATTTTAATTTAGTATGTGATGTGAGATAGGGATCCTTATTTTAAAGAGTAACTTTCCAAACATCACTTGTTGAATAGGATATCTTTCCCCCAAAATATGCTTTTGGAGTCTTTATCAAAAATCAAATAGTTGAATGTGTCCAGGGAGATTTCTCTATCCTTAATTTTGTTGCACTCATCCATGTGTCTGTTTTTGTTCCAGTACCATGCCATTTTTTTTTTTTTTACTATTGCCTTGTAGTATAGTTTGAAGTCTGGTATTTTTCTGCTACTTCTCTGGCTCTTGTTTTCCTGAATAAGTTTTGCTGGTCCAGGATTCTTCTAGTTCCACTGAAATGGATAGTGTGCTCCCAAGTTCATTCATGAGAGCCAGAATCACCCTGATGTCAAAGCTAGATAAAGACCCAATTGAAAAAGAGAACTATAGGCCAATTTCTTTAATGAACACAGGTGCAAATTTGCTCAAACTATATTGGTGAATAGAATGCAGTATATTATAAAAAAGCCAATACATGATGATCAAGTAGCTTTCAACCTAGAAATTCAAGGTTGATTCAACATATACAAGATTATAAGCATAAATACATGACATAACAGGAGATAAGTAAAAACCACATTATCACATTAATACATGCAGAAAAGGCTACAACAGACAAAGAACCAGCATCATGCTATATGGAGAAAAACTGAATGCACTCCCCCTAAAATTAGGAACAAGACAAGAATGTCCACTATCAACTCTGTTATTAAACATAGTACTGGAAACATTAGTTATTTTAAAGACTATATTATTGAACTGGATGTGAGTACATTTACCATTAAAATTCTGCTTTGCATGATAGGCTTCAAATTGCTGAAACTTGAATCACTTTTCAAGCCTGAGAAGAAGTTTTATCTTTGTTTACTTTGTGTGTGTTTGTCTTAGAGGAAAAGAAAGCTGAGAGTTGTTTAAACAACCAAAGTCAAACATCCACCAGTGAAGAGTATGTTGGCAGCTAGAACAGAAAAAAGGCACATAGGGTCAAACAGAGACTTCCCAAAACACTATCAAATAGTTCACCATAAAAATAACCAAAAAATTTCATGTTCACCTCACAAGAGAATCAAATGCCATAGTACTATCCTATTGATCTAAGATGTTTTCAGGTCTCTTACATCTGCTCTAATTCCTTCAACACTAAAAGAGGAGAAATTAAAACTACGGGTAAGAGAACCAATGTATCAAGAGAAAGGAGATCAAGTTATGAAATATTAACTCCTACCTCCATTGCCAACTTTCATCCTGAAGTACACTTTGCCCGTGAGAAAGCTTTCATTTGTGTCTGAAATGTTTCACAAAGGGTTCATGCATTGAATGCTTTTTCTCAACACTGCAGTACTCAGAGTTGGCCTCTGGGGAAGTAATTCAATCGTGCAAGCTCCGACCTCTTCAAAAGGTTAAACAATTAATAAGTTCAAAATTTAGTGGGATATTAGGAGATAATGGAAGTGAGGAAGTAGACCATAACTGAAAGAAGTAGGACACTTGGGCTGTGTTTTTTTGGAGGGCATATTGTATCCTCAGCCCCTTCCATGTTGTTGCTCTCCTGGCCAATACAAGGTGAGTGGCTAGTCTCTGTAATCTCCATTGAACATTGAACTCAGTAACCATAGCATAGAGCCTTTGAAACTGACATCCAAAACTCTTTGGTCAAGTTAATTTTCTTGGGTATTTTATCATAGGGATAGAACATTGACTAACACAGAGGAGGTATTTAAACCTATTAGTCTTGTTTCTACTTGATTACTCTTAGATGTTCTAAATCAAATATGGGATGTCCTTGGTATTTCACTCAGTTCCAGGCAAAAGATTTCTACCCTTATAACATTCAAGAACTGAAGTTAGGACAAAGTTTGCTTCTAGCTTGAATTATTCTGTATACATTTCATTCAACAAACCACTTACCTTAGATGGTAACCTGTTTCTAATTTGCCATTTCTGTTGCTATGGTTATACAACTGTGGCTATAGTATAGCATGATTATGGGATAAGAAGAGGTATGCCCTCATTTTGACAATGTATTTGACCATGAAATTTGCTTGGTCAATGGGATGTTAGTTTAGGTTGATAAATAATGGCTTGAAATGTGGTTTTTGGAGTTCAGCTTGCCTTCTTTAACCCTGATGATTGTCCCTGAGAATAAAATGTCTCTAGGAAGCCACTGTTGTTCTGCCTTGAACACACAATCAGTACAAGGACATGAGCACATGCTTTGGGTAATTGCTGGACCTGTAAGATGGTGCACCACGAAAAATGATCTGATCACATGTGCACTCTGAGATTGGAACCTGAAGCCAAGGATGGGGATGACATCCTCAAGCAAACCACAAGGCAGCCACTCCATGACTGTAAGTACGCAATTCATTACTATTGTTTGAAATCATTTTAGGGTGGTTAATTGTATACAATTGTTACAACAGTAGACAGAATACAGAAACTAAGATTTTAGTTGCATAATTTTTTCCTGACTATAACTCATTTTATTATGCATTGAGCTTGGCAGAATTAACATACTTTAGGAGACAAGTAGTGGAATGTTAGAAGTGCTGTGAAGGAAGCCATTATTAAAGTCAAATATAGATGAAGAGTTTTAACACATGTAAAAATACTTTTTCTAACCATGTACAATCTTTCCTCCATTTCAGAATGTTTACCTTTTGTTGTTTTTCTTTCAAGGTTGGTTGAACATATGTTTATCAAGGAAAAGATCCAAGCTGTCAGCAATAGGTTAATAGGATAACCCAGTGTTCACTGAATAAACATTATCAGAAATATTCTTTAAAGAGAACTCTTTAATTATTTCACTGATGAAAAGTATGTACAAAATGTGAATATATTCACTTTTCATTGATAACTTAAATTTCAGACACGATCTCATTTGATCCTTAAAACAACGTTTTAATAATTATGGTCTTTTTTTTTTTTACAGAGAAGATGATGGAGATAAAGTTTGTTGATAAAAAACTTTGATAATAAATACTTTCTTTACTACTGAAATGAAACATGCTTTTAAGGTGCTTAATAGGCAACAGAAGAAATATTTAAAAGTTTTAAAATGAGTAATGGTTTCCCTCAGCTTTTTAAACTAGGTATTTTGGCCACTCACATAAAAGTACTAATGAGTAATCAGTCCTAAAGATTGCATCAAATAACTTCATGAAGGATTCAGTATGGGGTGCTTCTCTTTTAAAATAAAGACCCCCCAAAATATCAAAACATTGGTTCTCTCAAAAATATGAGCATCCCATAATGTACACGAGATATATTTCAATTATTTGGAAAGACACCAAGAAAGGGAATAGTTACATCCAAGGAACCTTTAGTCTTAGTTTTCTGAGGAATCTACACGCTAATTTCCACAGTGTTTGCACCAGTCTACACTCCCATCCACAGCAGAGAATGTTTCATTTTCCTCACAGCCCCTCCAGCAGTTGCCATTGGCTGATTTCTTGATGACAGCCATCCTTTCTAGAGTGAGATGAAAACTCAGCATTGTTTTAATTTTCATCTCTCAAATGACCAGTGATATTGATAATTTCTTTCTTATGTTTACTTGTGGATCTGCTTCTTTATCTGAAAAATATATATTCAGATGCCTACTTTTTAAATTGGGACTTTACGTATGTTGGGGGGGGCTGAATTTTTGAATTCTCTATATATTTTAGATAGAACTTTGTGTGAGGAAGACCTAGACAATTTTTTTCTTTATTTTCTAGGTTGTCTCTTCAGTGTGTTGATGATTTCTTTTGCTGTGCTTTTTAATAAAGTTTTTTTTTAATCAGATGAGATTCCAATCATTGATTCTTTGTAACATCATACCAGTGATGCATGTGCAGCCATGTTTATAACAGCACACTCTGTAATAGCTAAACTTGGAAGTACCCCAACTCCATCAACCCGTGAATGAATTAAAGAAGATGTGAAATTTTTCAAAATCTGTAAAATGGAGTGCGCACTACTCAGCCACAAAGAAGGATAAACTGGAGCCATTTCTAGGTAAATGGATACAGCTTGGGACCATACTCAGGCGAAATAAATTGGACGCATGTGTATAAATATCTCATTGTTCTTCACCAAAAGTGTAAATAAGGACCAAAATGCACAATAGAAATTGTGAAATCTTAATAAAATGCTCAAATAGGAAAGGGAAAGAGAGGGGAGGAAAGAAAGGAATTGTTTTTTAATGAGAAAGGAAGACAAAATGGAAACAAAGATTTCATCAGGAAGCATGGAAGAGAGGCTGAAGCAATGATAGGGGATGGGGAACCAAAGAAAAATGAAGATATATCATGGAAAGGTACAAATTCCCTATGAAGAACTAATGATTATTATACCTATAGTGTAGCATCAAACTTAATTTAAAAAATTAAGGAAAATTTGTTAACATCTTTTATCTCATCATAAAATGACCCAAGTGATCATGAGGGAAAATGAAGAAAACTAAAGTAAGTTGACTTCAACATGTAGGTCAAGTTGGAAACAACTTCACACACTAAGAGCAAAAGAAGAAGGAAAGCGAACTCCGAAGGACCAGTGTAAGAGGAGTGTGTGATCTGAGCATAGCCTGGTCCTTTGCCTTTGTAATGTGACAACCGCCCTGTCACGCTCTCATACTCCACAGGGCAGCAGAATGATTGGAGCCAATATTAACTCAGACAGCTTTGGGGAGTCTCTATTTAGCAACAGCTCTGTGACCAGTGCAAACCTAATATCACAGAACAGGATTGATAGTGAAACACCACATAGTCTTTTGGTCATGGGGCACTGTTACATCAATGCATCTGCGTTGTTCATTTGAAGACTGCCAGCAGTGTGATATCAGATTAAGACAAAAGGGCTAAAGTCAAAGCTATACTACATAGAATTGTAATAATCTCCCTTTACACTCCACTCAGGTGTCAAAGAGGAGCATCCACCTCTGCTAAAGGCACGTTGCATTTCTTTGTGAATCAGTGTAAAGGTATGAAGAACTGTGGCTCTGCTTGGGACTTTAAAGTGTGTGCCTTTCTAAACACCTGGCCTAAGAAATTACATGCCAACTAAGTGGAAATAATTATACATTCTTTAAAGAATACTTGCAAATATGGCACAAATGTTCATTAGGCCCTCAGGAGAGTAAACAAAGTACTGAGCATATTTTGTCTTATTTTTAAGGTAAATATCATTATTGTTCCATTTTCATTAAAACACATTTTACCCAAAGTGCTTAGTGAAAATGTTCAGTGGGCAGAAAGACAAGTGGAGAAAGAGATCAAATAAATTGAGAAAAGAAGAAAGCTCAACGTCATGGCAAGAAAGGTTTTCTGAACTCAAAATTGAGCCAGAATAGCAATTTAACACTCTAGGAATCAATCACTCAATTCTTTCTTTAAAACCCAGTGCAGTATGGCTTGTCTTCCTTTACAGATAGAAGAAAACCACCACTGCTGTATTCATGTAGATCAGTAGTTCTAAATTCTGTGACAGGTATTTTTCTAAAATTTCCTTCACTGTCTGTCTCAATCGGTTTGAGCTGCCCCAGCAAGATAGAGTCTATTATGTGGTTTACAAACAGCAGAAATTTCTTTTTCATGGTTTTGGATGCTGGGAGTCTGAGCACAGCATGCAAGCCTGCTCAGATTCTGGGGCCGGTGTTCTTCTGGGTTGCAGACTAGTCTACACCTTTTTTATACCAATGCATGAAAAGAGCCCTTGCTAGCTTTAGGCCTCTTCTTGTGAGGACAGTAAATCCAATTCTGAAGGCTCCATCCTCATAACCAAACTACCTTGGGAAGTTCCCTCCTCCAAACACAATCACTGTGTTGTAAGGTTTCGACATACAAATTGCAAAAGATGGGTACAGTTTATTAATTAACCTGTCCCAAAACATATTTACAGAAAATGTAACCCGGGACCACCCATTAGAATCATTCATAATCACATATCACTGATGCAAGATCATACATCATACTGCTTCACAAGAATCAATGCAGCCCCACCCCTGGGATGCACTGAGAGGGCGACTGAGACTGGGCTTGGTGGCGGGTCCCTATAATCCCAGCACCAGGAAGGCTGAAAACAGGAGGAACATAATAAGTCCAATCTGTATAGTGAGACCTGGTAAACCCTATACTAAAATTATAATAAAAAAATCTTAAACAAATAGAATCAATACAAAGCCCGAACTTTGAAGGAGGGGAACATAATTTATTTTGAACTAATTAACTACAAAAAAAGACCTAACAAAGTAGTTCAATTTTTCTGCCTCCTTACAATAGGTTTAGGTACAGGAGAAGGCATTTAATGTAAGTGCAGGGAACTAGAAAAACAAAGACTTTTCTAGGATACTAAAAATTTATGTTAGACTAATCCCGAAAAGTAGGTCAACAGATAATTAAGATGAAAGTCTATAGATGGGTTCTGTGTGACATGCAGCCACAGCTGTGGTGTAGTTAGGGAGAGCTAAACTGTGGTCAGTGCTAACCTAAGCTTGCATATTAATTTTAATTAACTGTAATTAAGGTAGACATGTTTAGTCCACAGGCCATGTTGGCCCTATCCTCAGACATGCTGATCCAGCCACCAAAACCAGGCATGGTGGCACACACCTGTGATCCTAGTGCTGGGGTGGCTGGACACAGGAGGATCACTGTGAGTCCCAGCTGCATGGGGAGACCCTGTACCAAATACATTAAATTATTAATTAATTAATTAAAAATAAAATAAAAAAATATTTAGCATCTCAGTGTTTACACTGATACCATAGGCTGAAATGGAAACTTCAGAATGTAGTGTGTTGAATGTAAAAAATAATTAAAATTAATTTTTCTACTTTGGTTTCACTTTAAGTAATGAGGATACTAAAATTTTTAAAATAATACATGTGGTTCAAATGAGCAATGGTAGACCTACCTCTGGCCATAATACCTGGATGAAATTGATTAATAAGACGTAATCTCTCAAATTTACTTTAATGTGTAACTTTATGTTCAAGATGTGTCATTTAAATATTTGCCTTGCATATTTAGATTTATTTCTGTTACCCAAATTAATGTATACTTATGAGTGTACATACTTATACGTATATATGTAATTTGAAAACAAGCTTTATTTATGAAAGTTGATGAGAATACTGAATATTATCTGTTCTAGTAAAATTGCTTAAAGTGAGTCTCCCCTTCTTCATATACAAATCAGTGGTCTTGCTTTTGCAAGAAATGCATTAAAGTCCTAGCAGACATTTGAGCAAATCATGTGGTTAGAAACTCTAGAAAATTTTGCGTCCTTTCAAAAAAGAGTGCATGAGTCTTAAAATCATTCCAAACCTTTCATAATTGGAGATTTTTAAAGATGACTTTGGCACTTCAAAACACTGGTTTTTAGTGCAATTAAATTTTTTTGTGAGAAATTTGGCAAACAGTTCTTTATCTGTTTCAAATGAGATGATGACCTAGTCATGTTTTATAAGTGACACGTTTTTTAAAAACAATCTGTCCTTCAAGTAAAAGCAACATATTTATAATTATCTAACTTTTTCAAAGAAGCATTCAAAGTATTTGATGTACAAAGCATGTTTAAATAACATACGTTTGCTGAAAAAATCTTATAATACTGATTTTGCTCTTTAGTACCTTATATGGGATCTAATTTAACTTTACAAACATATGAATATGCCTATAGGATATGTCATATTGTTTTTGTGATACTTGAATTACCCTGCTTAACTTTTCGTTGAGCTAATTAAATTTCATCAGTAACTTTAAATAATAAAAGACTAAAGAAACATTGAAAACTTCATCAAACGCCTGATTGCACTGCATTGTTATCTTCTGACTTCCCTAGTACTGTAAAAAACTCCATTTATTTGGAGGATTTTCCAGGGATGAAGTATTGTGATTTATATCAATGTAATGAATCACAAAAGCATGTAGAGTCATTCAAATCATCTTTAATCCCATTTTGTAGATCCACCATTGGACGAATCTGAGATATAATACTTGAAAATGGAAATTTTTTTTAAAGGATTTGAGAATTAACAAACTCTTTTTTTCACTTTCATTATTCTTGAAAGTCATACTTATTTATTATTCTTAATCTTTACAAATACATATATTCAGTAATGGTGCATTTTCACAAGAATACATTCATCTGTTACACGAAAATTTTCCTGACTGCAGTTCATTTCACAGCTGGCCTTTGACCTTTTACAAAATCTCATCAAACTTCCTGAATACAGTATCATTGCTCAATGAAATAAGAGATATTTTTATTTGAACTGCTTTCACACAATGAAATGATAAAACCTTGTATCACTGGAAAGATTAATTCTCTTTAATATTTTGGTTTCATATCTCTTGTACTGCATTATCTTATTCTGCAAGAAGTAAGACCTTTAATCCTCTGATTTGTATGTGTTTAAAATAATCTGGCGATAGCACAGCTTTGCACTAGTTTTATTATTTCATGCAAAAATATTATTTAATTTTTATTTTAAAGAGATAAAGACAATAAATGATACGGAATTTCAAAATAAATGATAAAAAATTAAAAATGGTTATTGTATTGCATATTGTTATCTTCAAATTAGTTGCTCAGATTGCAAGATATAGACATGTAAGAGTGATCAAATAATATAAAAAATAATTGTTCCTTTCGGTGGATTAATAGACATCAATGTTATCATTATCTTTATCGTGTCTGTGTGTGTGTATGCATATTCCTTGCTTCTTTCTCCTTCCTCAGTTGGTCTTTCAGAGCAGTTTCTCTCCCTTTCACCATCTCTACTGTACCTTTTCAGTCTTATTTACTCTCTCGGTTTCTTACACTAGGGAGATAATAAGACGTTACACACAAGAGTCTGATTTATTTCCATTCTAGGGATGGTCTCTAGTTTCTTCATTTACCTAGAAAAAGCTTGAGTTTACCTTTTTCTATGGCTGTGTAGTACTCAACTGTATAAAAGCCCTACATCTTTCTAATCTATCGCTCGGTTGATGAGCTCCCTCAAGAAAGTAGGATTCGAGGCCCCATAAGACCCAGCTATTTCCCTTCTGATATTTTCCTCTAAGAACTAAAAACATCATGCCACAGCAATACAGGTGCACCCATGTTTATAGCAGCACAACTTGTAATGGCTAAATCTTGGAAATGGCCTCAATGTAAGAAAGGTCTTGGCAAATATGGAAAGTGAGATATTGCCTATTACTGGATAAACTATAAAATTTTGGCCAAATAGCTCAGAGGATTAAAGCATCTGCAAGCAGGCGCAGAGGCCGGGGTTCAATTCCCTGGACTGCCAGTGCCAGCCTCGCCCCCAAAGCACACTGAGACAGCAGTTGAGACTGGGCGTGGAGGCACACACTTGCAATCCCAGCTCTTGGGAGGCTGTAAACAGGCAGATCACTATGAGTCTGGTCTAGTAGTGAGACCTTGAACACCCTGTAGACCCTTCCCTAAAATACAAAAAAAAAAAAAACCCTATAAAATCTGTGTTTAAATGATCAGCTAAATATTTTAATGTACATGTCCTTATAGTTGAAAGTTTAAGGTGTTAAAAAGTATGCTGGTACTTATATAAAATTTCTATAAATGTAATAATTATAAGTGCAGAGGATCATAGGTGTGTAATCTAGATGATGCATGTCGTAAGCAATTATTACAATTATGGACTGATTTTAGTAAATAGAGAGCAACTTAGGAAAATTTGAAGAAAATTGTTCATGATGATTCCTTGTGATACCAATGAGTTCCCAGAAAGTTTAGTCTACATTATGTTTATTAAAATATTTTGAATACACTGTAAAAAGTCAGTTTCTAGGAGGGAGAGAAAATGTTTTTTCAATTTTTTCAGGATTTTTCATGCTTCACAGAGTATATAGCATTTTAGTCTCTACCTTTGAATGTACCAGCGTACCCTAATATGTTAATAATGAAAGAAATACTTTCAATAAATGTCCGAAATCACCTGAAGAACTGTGGTTCTGCCCTTGTGAAAGCACTGAAATGTAAATTAATGAATTCTTTTACCCAAGTGAAAACTATTGCAAGTGACTCTGGCCACCTTTGCTATTCAGTGTCCTTTTATAATCAGTGTGTGATCTTTGGTATATTGTAATCCCTTTCACAAAAGAAGATGTTATTAAAAATGTAACCTTTGAAAGGGACTTTAGGGTCCATCACAGAAAGTACTACTGGGAAGCTTCTTGGCCAGGTCATGCAAAGGAGTAATTTTTCTGAAATAAAACTTTAATTAGCAATTCCAGAGTCACTTTGTATATATTATACCACACTTTATATGGCTTTATCTTTATATATCTATTATAAAAATACCATCATTAATAGCAAATGTTAGAGCCATGACAATGTATATGTAGCACAAAGAAAACCAGATCTTTCTAATGAAACACAAAGGTAAAGAAACCTTTGACAGGGATGCAGCCAGTATTTATGTTTATAGTTCAAGTGGAGGAGAAGAAGGAGCATTTAGTGTGCAACCAATGGAGGAAAAATACTAAAATAGTTGTTCAATTCTCACAACAATCCTAGGAAGCTACTTAAACATGAAGAAACAGACCTCAAGAGATTAACTGCCAGGGAGATGGCTCAGTGGAATAAGTGCTTCCCTGGTAAGCGCAAGGGCCTGAGTTCAATC
>NDGM011098324.1:1823-13476 GCA_002564305.1 Octomys mimax | reverse complement strand
GGGGTTCGATCCCCACAACTCAAGCCAGCCAAACCTGCCCTGAAGGCATTCGGAGCAAAAAAGTCCTTAAAACTTAAATGCCTTGTTAATACAGATTTTTTCAGATCATAGAAAAATTTCTCTTTCTGATGAAAATGAAAATTTATAAATTAATTCTGTATTTCATCTATTCAAATGTGGTATATTTGATGAGTTGGTCTTTTTTTTCCATTTAAAAGTCTTTTGAGTTAGAAATTATAGTAAGTAGGGAAAACGTGAATACTTTGATCAAAAATCACAATACTTTGATCTCTTTGACCCAAAACTCTATAGATTCCTCTAACAATGATGTTACTATTACACTATTGGCATAGGCTAGATTTTTACAATCATTTCATTTTGCTTGATGTTTAAAAATAAAGGTTCTACTCTAAGGTAATGATTTTCTGTCTTCCAGAAAGGCAGAAATTATCCTTGAGCTTACTGAAAAAGACTAGAGAGGTCAAAGGCACATGAAGAATATTGGTTCTTAAACACATTTGTCATAAAGAAATGGAATAAAATGTTCCTCAAAACAATGGTTGGCATGCAGTCGCCGTACTTGGGGACCGCTCTACCATAGACAGCAACTTTATGGCAAACTAATTACGACTTCTTGCTCTCCAAGAGAATGTAGACTAATTAGAACATTTTCAAGTTTTTCTACTTGTTGTTTACACAAGGCTACCTCACTGCTGCATGACACAGAGTTTTTCCCCAGTTCCTTAGTGGTGCTTCTCTTTGGCGCTTGGGTTAGACGTCAAGAGTTTGCACTCTGAAAACCCAGCATTCCATGTAAAAATTACAACCTTAAAAATACTTTTGTGCCTTTTAGTGAAGGACTACTGGGGAAATAATGTTAATAAATCCATTAGTCAGATCTCAGTTCTCAGGTAACTTAAGTTTGGCAGCAGCATGTGACAGAAGTTCATCTCTCCTTGATGAATCTTTATTTCCTACTGCATTGATAATTACTTCTGGAGCATTTCTCATGCCTACGAGCTCCCTAGATAAGGTAATTAGATGATTAGCCATGCAAAGAGGAGGTAAAGTGGTACAGGGCTTTTTGAGGCAAACGTGTATTTGAAACCCTAAAGTTCAGAGCTATCAAGATGGGTTGGAGGAACAGCTGGCAAGAATAGTTTCCCATTCTGTGGGTTTTCTCTTCTCTCTATTGGTGATTTTTTGTTTTGCAAAACTTTTTTAACAGGGTGAAACTCTACTTGTTTCTTTGTAATCTTTCCCATGCATTTGGAGTTTTCTTCATGAGGTTTTGGCCTAAACCTGTGTTGTCAAGAGCACTACGTATTCTCTCTTCCAGCAGATATAGTGTTTCTGTTGTAATATTTAGATCCATTTTGATTTTAGTTTACTGCAAGGTGAGACATGTGGGTCTAGTTTTAGTCTTCAGCTTGTAGAAAGCCAATTTTTCCAGCACCCTTTATTAAAGAGGCCGTCTTTCTTCCAGTGAAGGTGTCTGGCCCGTGCCAAGGACAAGGCGGCCGAGCGTCGGTGGAGCCACGTTTGCATCTTCCAGTTCGCTTCTTTGATCCCCGGATCTGTTTGTTATGTTTGGTTTTCCCAGGACCGTGCCGCTTTTCCTCACAGTAGCTTTGTAGTGTAATTTCAAGTCAGGGACTATCATTCCCCCTGCCTTGACTTTGTTGCCCAGAATTGTTTTTGCCTCATCGTTAGGCCTTATCTGGTTCCAAATGAATTTTTGGGAATGTTTTCTGTATTTCTGTGAGGTACACTAATGGTATTTTGATTGGGATTGCATTAAATCTGTTTGAAAATTTGGGGAGAATGAATATTTTCACCTTGTTGGTTCTTACTACTGAAGAGCAAGAGTATCCTTTCATTTTCTGACATCTGATAGTCCTAATATCTAGAAAATATAGAAAACTTAAAAAATTAGACCCCACAAATTTAAAGACTCAGTTCAGAAACGGGCAGCTGAGGTGAATAGACACTGCTCAGATGAAGTAGTGGAAACAGCAAATATATATATATATGAAAAAATGTTCAACATCATGGATCATTCAAGAAATGCAAATTAAAAGAACACTGAGATTTCATTTTAACCAGAAAGAATGGCTAACAGCAAGAAATCAACCAATAAGAAATGCTGCAGGAGCTGGGGGGAAAAGATACCCTTCTCCACTGTTGGTGGGAGTGCAGACTGGTACAGCAACTGTGCAAATCAGTGTGGAGATTCCTCAGGAAATGAAAACCGGATGTCCTGTTCGACCCAGCAATTCCTCCTCTTGGTATGTCCTCAAAACAGTGGAAAGCATCAGACCACAGCAGGATATGCACATCCATGTTTGTAGCAGCACAGCCTGCAACAGCCTAATCTTAGAAACAACACAAATGCCTACAAACTGATGAGTGCTTAACGATGTGTGTTATTTTATACAATGGAGTACTACTCAGTCATAAAGAAGGATAAAATTGAGACATTTCTAGGTACATGCATGCACCTAGAGACTATACTATACTTATTTTAAAATAAATCTTTTAGTTACACACTTTGTAACTACCACATTGTTTCTCTGGTGTGAGAAACCAAAAGGGTAAATAAGGACCAAAGTGTATCATAGATATTGTGAAATAAGAAAAAAATGTTCAAATAGGAAAGGGAACTAGGGAGGTGGGAGGAAGCAAGAAAAAAAAAGATTAAAAAAGAAAAATGAAAACACTTTTGTAAATAAGGAGGGGAAGAGGAGTTGAAGGCAAAGGAGAGAAATGGGCAATAAATAACCAAGATATACCATGTGCGCGCACAAATTCCCTATGATGAAGGTAACATTGATAAGATGAAGGTAACATTATCTGCATCTAAAATGTACCAATAAAATTAATTAATAAACAAAGATGGGCCGGATATATAGGAACACTGGCATGACTGAAATGTCCCATGAGAGAACGGAGTGGGCAGCCACACAGCTGAAGGTGCACCAGACCCAGGTTACATTAACATAATTGAACTTTATCAAAAGGTAATAAAGCATCGCTTGAGGGAAATGTAGGGAATTGACAATCAGATTTGCATTTTAAAATTATGTGTTTGGCTTTTCTTTATAAAAGAGATCCGGTGCATTAGAATTGGCAGCCTAGAGATGGGTTGAATGGGGTGCTTCCAGTAGTCTGGGCAAGGGTGATCACATAGTAAAAGTGTCACAGGGTCATTGGTGTGCACCAGATTCTGAGCACTCTAGTCCCAGTGGCTCATCTGATCCTCAAAATTACCCCTGATGGTACAAGAATTCAGACCTTTATCGATTAGAAAACTGAAACATAAGATGGTTGTGTAACTTTCCCAAGGTCAAGTAAGATATCGGGTCCACGTGGAACGTAAGCCATCAGCATCCTAAGTTTGTGTTCTCAACTGCAGCGCTATACTGGGGGGGTACCTGTGGGGACTGCACAGAAAGATTCAAGAAAGGCGGAATCAATGGGATTGGCAGCTCTGGGCTTTGAATACTAGGGAGGGAAAAGGATCATAAACTGTTTAGATTGCTACCTTGGAAAAATCTGCTTGATGCTGCAGAAAGAACAGTGGGAACTTACCAGGGAGTGAGAGAGGGAAGGATGAAGGCAAGATTGCTCAGGCAGGCGCAAGGAATGGCTTCTTCTGGGCTTCTAGGTGGAGGTGACGAGTATAGGCTGGAGCTCAAACAGAGGACTGGGCTAAAATACAGACTCGGTGCGGTCACACGTCCATCATAATTGTCCTTGGCAACCTCAAGCTCAGACCACACAGAAGGCAGTTAAGGCCAGTTCCCCTGCTCACACCATCCCTGTCAACAACGGCACTGCACTTAGTCCAGGTCCAGACGCTAACGCTAGGCTGAGAGACCTGCCTTGACGTCCCAGTGGTAGTAGTGGGTGTCGTTGTTCCCTCAGTGTGCCACATTTGCACATTTCTTCAAAATCAAAATCATTTTCCACCTTGTATTGTGGCTTTTTCATTTTTTAAAAAACTCAAACTACTCTTTATCTTACATGACAACACAGCTCACCTCTTCTACAAGCTGCAAGAAGTGAGCATTTCTTCTTCATATTTGTATGTAAAAGATACCTGGTAGGTGCCTCAATGGGCATGGGCATGGGTTCAGCAACTACTCACTGAATTCAATGTCAACTTCTTTCATTTGTGTCTTTTTTGTGAGTTAGGTCAAGAATTTTCAGTATTTGGCTTGAATAGAAGAGTTACAAGACAAATCATGTAAATATCAGTTTTGTGTTACACACACACGTGCACATGCGCACACACATACACACATGCACACACACACCACCACCACTTCACTGAGCTTGAAGATTATCCAGAAATTAAAGAAAGAGAGGGGAATGTGGGTGAGAAGACAAACGCACTGATGTGTAAAAGAGATGCTGGATTATGTCCTAGGGAAAGCCAGATCTTCGGCACAGTAGGCGTGATGTACACACAGGAAAGGCACCCAGCATGTTATCCGGGGGGGCTGGCTGGACCTTTAGGATAAAGATGTGAGCAGAACGAGGCACGATTTGTATAAATGCAGCTTATAAACATGTATGCGGTCGATCACACAACTGTAGCCTACCAAGTAGTGAATCAGTAATTATTCATGTATTCAAGAATCAATCTTACACTTCAGAGTAATTGTAAATTCACTGCTGTTGCTTTGTCTACTTTGTAATGCTTTAAAAAAAGAAGCAACAGAAAAATGGCACCTTCCGAGATATAATCATAGTCTTAAAATTGTACTCTTCTAAATACTAATATTACAATTCTCCAGATCACCGAAATTGTAGTAAATGGATAGCTGTTTAGTTTTTGTCTTTTTTTTTTTTTTTTAATGACATACATGGGTTCTTTGAAAAGACTCCTTCAAAGCATTTTATCTTCTGAGAGGGTAGATTTTTAAAAATAATCTTTATGAATTTTCTTGGTAGATGGTAGCACAACTGCCTGCCAGAACAGTGGGCTTTTAAAAATAAAAATTTCCGTATTCATGGAATTTCATTTAAAGTCTTTTTCAGACATCCTAGAACCCAGTAAGTTTGCCGTTTTACTTTATACTTACTGTATGTTATTTTAATGTTTGGCCTAATTGTCCTAAGTCTGTAGCTTGAGTCCTCACCAGTGCACTAATTGACTACTTGTTTGACCCTGAACACCGTTATATCGCTATGAGGACAGTAACACCTTGGTTCACAAATGCATCTGTCTGTGAACAACTCAGCTTGCAAAGGAAGCACCAACACAGGTTTGCTCCCATTCGCAGCACTGCGCTGGGTGGCGACAGGACCACGACCCCACCCTTGTCATCCAAGCACAGGCGCAGCCATCTTCCCCACATTCTTACAGCAAACTAGGTTTGTTGACTGAGGCACCACTGCATTTTAAGTATACCACCTTCTAGTCACGATCTCTCGTAGCCATATCTAATTCTAATTAAAAGAGTATCCATTTTCCATGTGACAGATAAATTCATCATCTGCTATATGCCAGGCATTTTTTTTTTCACATGGAGATACAGTAGTTGACGAACAAACAAATGGAGGTATATTAGAACTTTAGGAGAACTAATGTTTTCCATGAAGAGAAGTGAAGCAGGGTGAGGGAATGGTGTCAGGTGGACTTCACGTTGGGGGTTCGCGTGAAGCCACTTGTTACAGTTCTGACCCAGAGTGACTCCCGGAATGCCAATGTCCTCAGAGGTGGCTGGGTCTGAGGACACCATAGTGACTTGCAGGAAGGTAGGCCTGCTTGGCTGGGGGCTGCTCAGAGCAGCATCTGGAGGACTTCGTCTGGCATCCCACTCCCCCTTTGAGCTCTGCCCGCTGCTTCCCAAGCGTGAGTGAGCCCCTCTGCCTGGACCCTGCCATCACGCCTTTCTCGCCTTGCAGCCAGCCAGAGACCGAAAATGTGACCGAAGGCAGCCTCTCGTCCTTCAAGTCCTAAGGGATGGGTCATGGGTCTTAGCAATGGGAAACGGACCGGGGCAGAAGAAACCTAGGCTCAGTGAGAGAAGAACCACGGGAAGTGTCAGAAAGGCTGCTTCATGCAAAGGAGCAGTGTGCGCAGAGGAATCAGCTTGGCTTATTTAAGAAATGCCAAGAGAGCCAAAGATGTTTGATTTACTTAAGAAATGCCTATAGGTTGAGGGAAAGCCAACAGAGTCGCATCCCTAAAGCCAAGGGAAGAAAGTGATTTCTGAGAGAAAGGAATGATCAATTGGAGCAAATGCCTGAGCGGTCACAAAAGACAGTAATTGATCAGTGTCTGCATCAAAATGGAAATTTCTGGCAATCTTGAAAGCAAAGCACCAGGGAAGTAGCGGGAATAAAGCCTCAGTTGATGCAAACAAGGAAGAGATAACAAGTAGGGAAAATTTGTTTAAAGGGTTCTGTTCTAAAGAAATCAGGATACGGATGTTTGGGGAGTTCAGTGACACCAAGGGCAGTTGCTTTTTGTTTTTGGTTTGATTTTTAAAGAATACTGCTACTCCAGATTGGGTGTGGATAGGAAAAATGCAGTAGGAAAAGAATATGTTCTATTATAAAAGAGGAGGCCAAAGTACGGACGGAAGGTCCTCAGATGGCCAGAGGCAACGAGCTGGAGGTACAGCAAGGGGCGTGGCAGTGGCCAGGAGAAGAGCCTGTTATCCCATGAACCAGGAGGAAGGCGCAGCAGGCAGAGCGAGCACAGGCGAGCACGAGCCAGTGGGGATCACTGAGAAGGGAAACATTTCTCTCTTGACTCCTTCTGTTTTCTTAGGCAAATAGGCCATGGTTCGAGGATGAAGAGAAAGAGAAAGGGAGCTGCACCCCAAGTTTGAAGAGATGGAAGAAGGTTGTGTCCGAGGCAGAGGGAAAGGTGATTAGGGAAATACGGTCAGAACTCCGGGGCCGTTGCCGGCCCTCACAGGAGCAGCTGCTGAGATGGCCCGAGTGGCTCCAGCCCCTAGACATCACACACTGAGCAGCTCCCTTCGTGAGAGTGGGCCGCACATGCTGACCTGCTTGTGGCTAGCAAGAGATGGGGGACTGTGAGGGAGACTCTGGCCAGAGGAGTGCTTCAAGTAAGAGTGCAAAGCAGCAGGCCAGTGCGACAGTTCCCCCACTGCTGATGGAGCGCGTGCAGCCGACCCAGGGGACAGCAGGCAGCAGGGTCAGTGGGTTCTACACAAATGCTTGCTTTGGCCGCTGTGTCCTGCTCCTTTCCTGTCCCCTGACCTGTACAACTGTCACACATGCTTTTCTTCTATATCTTTGTTCTCCTCAAGTCACAAAGAGGTAGCCTCAGAGGTCTCAATTTGTTGTTCTCCTGAAACTTTAGGACAATCTCTCTGGACCACTCAATTACTGAGCCAAGTCTCATCTCTGAGTCGTCTTTGTCATGCATGCGACCATAGTCACACACTGGGACTGGGAGTGATGCCACATCTGATGTTAGCTCATAAAATATGTCACCACTTGTTATAAAAAGACCGTGGCTTGCACCTGCAGCTCTCTCTTGCCTGCTTACTCTAGGGAGTGAGACATACCTCCGCGTCTTGAGCAGTGCTGGGGGTGACCCGCATGTTAAGGAACTGAGGGCTGTTAACAGACACATGGGGCCCCTGGGAAATAGATTCTCCTAGTTCTATGGCAGGCTCGCCTTCAAAATAAGACCTCAGTCCTGGCCAATAATTCTGCTTGTTTATTTTGGTTTGGTTTTTTGAGACAAGGTCTCACCATGTAGTTCAAGTCGGGCTTGCACTCACTATGAAGCTCAGGCTGGCCTCAACATCTCGATCCTCCTGCCTGAGCCTCCCAGGTGCTGGGATTATAGGTGTGCACCACCATATTGACTGCCAGCCAACATTTTGACTTCGATCTCATGAAAGACTTGAACAAGTGTCACTCATCCAAGCTATGTGGAAACTTCTGACCCAAAGCATAGGTGAAGTGCTATTTGTGTGTTTTTAGCTGCTAATTTATGGGAGTGATTTCTTATTTATCAATAGATAACTAACCTATCTCCCTTGACATTTGTGCTCATGTATTTGAAAATAGCAAATGTAGTAATAAATTTAAAGTAAGGCAGTCAGAAATGCTGTTTTTTTTTTTTTTTTTTTTTTNTCCATTCACACTCAAATGCATAGAAAAAATAACCTAGGTTATCCCCAGATGCTTAGTGGAAAGGACAGGGTGCAAGGAGAAGAGTTAAGGAAGACGTGTGTCCAGCTGTGGCCTGCACACTTCCCTATGATTCACAGTGCTTATAGTCAGCACAGTCATTCTTTCTGTGTAAAAATTTTAAAATGTCACTACAGCGCCATAGAATGCAAGCAAAGTAGCTTATCAGGGAAAAGCAAATCACAGTGTCTGCTTTGTCTCCAAGCTGTAATCCATGGTTCTTGGCATCCTGCACAGGGCTAGAAACAGCCACTCGGCAGCACTCGCGAGCACGAGATAAAGCCCTGGGACCACAGTGACGTGTCTGGTGGCAAACACCAGGTTTGAGCCCCTGGTAGGATAAGAGCGTTCCTGCTTCTCCGTGAAGTCCTGAAAGCCACAGCTCCTTCCAGGGCCGCTGGGAAAGCCTGCTGCAGGGGGCCATGGCACTCTTCCCCAAGTCTGTTTTACTTTGTTTGTTTGTTTGTTTGTTTGTTTTTTTAAATGAAGAAAACCCTTTTGAAGCCCCCAGATAAGAGACACAATGACTTCTGGGTACCAGGCACCTTTAAGTCGCAGTCTGAAAGGCCTGCGTCAGTCATGTCCTCCCTGTCTCCAAGGCTATTGCTGCTCAAAAGGCATAAATGCAGACGAAGAAAACAATGAATTCTCAAGTTCCATTTCCCACGGCCTTGCCAAAGTCTCTGACAGCGAACTCCTTCGCCAGTAACAGCTTTCCCAATAGCCATTGGCTGGACTCTGCCAGGCTTCTGAAAACTGCCCCTTGGTTGATACAAAGTACACAACCACAAAGTACACAACCACAAAGTCATTTGTCACTTCATTGAACATAATTAGAAATTACACATAAGTACCTGAATACAGTGCGACTGAACTTCCTACTCCTGTCACAGTGAGACTTCTTGGAAGCAGAGACCGGGTCCTATGTGTCCAGCGTAGAAGCTGTCCCGCCAAGCACGGCGTGGCCTAGAGGCCCCTTGCCTCCAGCGCAGTCATATTTTCTCTATTCCTGCTTTCCCGCTATCCTGCTTTCCACATCTACTTCTCCATACCTATCTCTGGTTATATTTTTGCATCTATTTTCAGAAGTTCACATGATACTCTGTTGGTGACTTCTTTCATTGTGGAAAACCTTTCTAATGAGGTGAGGTCCCATTTGTTGATTCTTTGTGCCACTTCCCTGCAGTCTGGGTTTCCTTCATGGACTCTCTGCCTACACCTATGTCTTCATGGTTTCGACCTATTTTTACTTCTAGTAAGTATGTTTATCTTAATATTTAGATCTTTGATGAATTTTGACTTTAGGGCATGATGATAGACATGGATCAAGCTTTAGTCTTTGGCATGTGGAAAGCCAGATTTTCCAGTCCCATTTATTAAAGAGACCGTCTTTCTTCCAGTGAGCATGTTTGGCTCCTCTGTCAAAGGTGGCTGAGTGTGCTCGGGCTTGCCTTGGCGTCTTCCACTTTGTTCCACTGATTCTCAGACCTGTGTTATGACCAATACCATCCTGATTTTATCACAACAGCTTCATAGTATACTTTCAGTCTGGGATTGTGATGCCTCTTAATGCCCACAGAGTGTGAAAAAAAATCACTGCTAGCTGTCTCTCAGACAAAGAACTTACATTTAGAACATATAAAGATTAAAAAAATCAGACTCACCCCCAATTCAAAGACCCAGTCAAACAATGGGCTTGGGAAATGAACATAAATTTCTCAGGTGAAAAAATACAAGTGGCAAACAAATACATGAAAAAAAAGTTCAACATCATTGGTCATTTGAGACACGCAAATTAAAACAACACTGAAGTTCCATCTCACCCTTAAAAGAATGTCTATCATTGGAAAAAACTAAAAAATCAACCATTAGCAAATGCTGGCAGGGCTATGCAGAAAAAGGAACACTTCTCCACTGTTGGTGGGAGTGACACTGATACAGGTACAGTGGAAATCAGTGTGGAGATTTCTTAAGAAACTAGGATTAGAGGTCCCATTTGACCCATGCGTTCCCTTTCTGCTTATCTTCCCAGAAGAATGAAAAACATGGTAACACAGGGATACGTATGCACCCATGCTTACAGCAGCACAATCTGTCATAAAAAATCTTGGAAACAACTCGAATGCACATCAACTGAAGAATGGATAAAAAAGATGTGTCTTTTTTTTTTTTTAACATAATGGAGTACTCAACCATAAAGAAGGATAAACTGGAGACTTTTATAGATAAATGGATGTAACTGGGGCCATACCCATAAGTGACATAAATCAAACCCTTGTATATAAACACTGTACGGTCTCACTAGAGTGAGAAACTGAATGAATAAATCAGATCCAAAATGCATGACAGACACTATGAATTGGAAAGAAAGTGCTTGAAAGAAAAGACAAACTGTGATGGAGGAAGGGGACAGGAAAGGAAAAAGCGTATTTCTACACAAGACAGTGAAGACAGCTGTAGAGCTAGTTTCTCTCAGTTCATTGAGAAGAAAGGTCTGTGTTTGGACAGGATTTCATGCCTGTATCTTGTACTCTGAATAAGCACTACAAGCTCACAAAACATGATGTGTTAGTTGCTGTAACTCTTAGTTGCTGTTTTAAAACTATATTATTGTTATTTTCATTATTTTTTTCTTGTTTTAAAATAAAAATTTAAAAAACATGAGAGTTCATATAATAATAGTGTGCCTTCTGCCACAGCATCGCAGTTGGAAGCATCCGTAAAACACTGGTTTAGTATCACAAATTTTATCTAAAACTAGACTATTATAATTAGCAAACAAAAATTTGATATTAATGTATCTCCAGTCACTTTTTTGTAACCAAGAATAAAGATATCAGTGACTTAAGAATTATAAAACATTACTACAGACGTCTATCTTACTGTATGTTATTTGAATTAAGAGGCATTCTTGTACCCTAGGTCATGTCCTTCACTGACCTTCGCAGGACTCTCCCCCGGGTGCAAACAGCCCGTTGTCGTGGTAGCCATCTCGGCACTCGCAGTGGTACCATCCCGGCAGGTTGACACAGCTAGCGCGGCTGTCACACTGGATGAAGCCATCTGAGCACTCATCAATGTCTGTGGACAAAAAAAACCCAAAAAATAAAAATGGAGTATATATAACTTTATATCAAAAAGACTACTGTATTCTCCTGCAATGCTACTACAGCACTCAAAGTGAGGAAATCTCTGAAACTAAGACAATCTGACATCACGAAAGTCACTTGGTTATTAAAACACACAGAAATAATGCAGTAGTTCTACTCACAGTGACTCTCCCACGTATAGCGCCTCTGGTTCTTCAGGGCACACTCCAGGTCACAGCATGCCAGCACCTTCAGCTCAGGAGTCAGAGTGAGACTTCCTGAAGCCATTGGAGGGAAGAAAAATCCTACCTCTGAGCAAGGCCCTGAGGATCAGTGTGCGGCTCACACGCACCCATCCCCTGACCAGTGAGGCC
>NDGM011098297.1:0-18117 GCA_002564305.1 Octomys mimax | reverse complement strand
AGGTGGATCACTACAAGTCTGATCTAGTAGTGAGACTCTGAACACCCTGCAGACCCTTCCCTAGAATACAAATAAATAAATAAATAAAATAAAATGCATGTATAGAGTTTTCAGGGTCCTACTTTGATAGTGAGTAGTCATTTGGGTCAATAATTATTCCAAATATTCTTCAATATAAGAGTTGTTCAGTGGCAAAGGGCCTGTCTGGCAAGCACGAGGTCTTGAGTTTAATTCCTGGTACCTGCACACACACACACACACACACACAAAAAAAAAAAAAAAAAAAAAAAAAAGACCAGCCGAATATTTCTCAACAATGTGATCATTTTCCTGAGAGCTTGGGTAGACCTGGGCACAAATCCCAACCTTACTGCTTTCTGTATTTAGGTAACCTTGGCTAAGTGATTGGCTTCTCTGAGCTTCAGTTTCCTCATCTGTAAAATGCGAGCTTTCCCAGCACCTACTGCACAGGGTCGGCTTGAGCACTGACGGCCGTGAGGCACGTAACTGTGGCATACAGGTGTACAGCGGGACAGTGCACGTCTTCAACCAAGAAGCTGAGAAATGTGTGGAATATGCTAGAAAAACTGGTTGAAAAAGGGTTAAACATAGTTTCAGCGCTGACTGGAGAGAACTTCCGCTACCTATCAACTTCACGTCTATGCAATCGTCCATTTTCCAACACAATCAAATAAATAAAGCGCCACTATGGAACAATAAAAGGAATTTTGACATCCCAAATCAAACATTGCCTCTCGCTGCATGCATGTCTTAGCCTACTGTGTTTTCCTTTGTGTGAAAAGTTATGATTTCCCAAGGCCCTGATGAAGAAATGCCAGAAGAAATTATTCAGCAGTTCCGCAAATGCAGCAGCCCCCTGGAGAAGGCTTCATGCCTCTTATTACGCTGCTCAACCAGGCACTGTTCAGTCCCCATCCAATGTGAACGGTCTGCTAACTGTAGACAGAGAGGAGAGCCAGCTTCTTAAATCATACTGAGAAATGCTAAGACTAACTTGATAAGAGACGGTGGTTTCCTGATTCCTCAGGAAGTTGTTAAGTGATCCCCTAGGTCATGGTGGACGCTGCCTATTTTCAGGAAGCAGGTGCACCCTGAGAGGAAGGGCTGGGTGGTATTGGTCATCTCACACAAGGAGCTGAGCCACGGCTAATGGACACCTGCTTAGTGGTCCCTGCGCCCAACTTCCTCCTCATGTGGATACAGCTAGCACTTGGCGAGGGTTTAATTTGTGGCAGGCAGGCACTGTGCTAAGTCCTGTGATTTGGTTATTTAAGATTCAGTGATACTCCGAGGTGTGAATTATCCTCATTTCTCTGATGTAGAAACCTTAGACAGTTCAACTGAGTCATTTACATAAGGCCACATCTTTAGCCAGTGTCAAACAGTATTTAAGTTGAAGGAGAGCATGAAGTCAAGCTCTTATACGACATATTCCACTTCCAAGGGAACTTGCTCCCCTCCACCCCAGGGAAAGGGGCATATCTCAGGGCTATGTTTGTACCTCCTGGACTCTTCCCCCCTGTGGACAGCTGCTGTACCACTGGAGAGCCACGTGTTGGCCGAGTGGCCCTTCAAAATCAAGGCAGGAGTCCATTGATTCATAGGAACAAATGATGGGGTTCAAGATCCAGATGTGCTCGCAAAAGCGGCAAACTGGGTATCACGAGCAAGAAAAGCACTTAACAGAAAGGATGTCACAAGGCAGAACTGAGCTCTAGAAACTTAGCCGACCTGACCTTTACAAAAATGTAAGTAGAAAGGTCAGTAGGTGGGGAAATTAAAAGATTACCAAAGCCATCAGCCAACTCACCATCTGTGCCAGGATGAGGCCTTGCAAACCCTCACGGCTGAGTTAGTGAAAAGGAGAAGGTCCACACCCCAGAGTTAGGGTCACCAACTCCATCTCGCCTCCTGCCCTCCCAGTGCCTTTCTCACCTCTTTATAATAGAACTCTTGAGTAACCTATGTTGTCTCTGTCCCATAAAACCAAAAGATGCAAACTACAGCAAGTACCCTCATCGGTCACCCCACTGGGACAAACATTATTGACCTTTTTATTTTCAGACCACAGAGGTAACTTTGTTTAGAGATATTAAGATAAAGTTGCACAGATGACACAAGTCAGGGTCTTAGACTCAGGTCTATGTACTACTTTTATTTTCTCACCACCACAGAAAAACAGAGGGCTGTACCAAGCTGCACAGTGTCACAATTACTATTTCCTGTATTCTCTAAGATAATTTGTTTTCTTCATGACAATTTTGGGGAAGTGGCAGCGAGTCTGCCAGATGACTCCAGCACACATGGAGGTAATCTTCAGATATCCCCCTCAGTGACCTGAGACACAGCTCTTAAACATGCGAGATCGCCGCAAAAAACAATGCTAGAAAGTACTTGACAAAATGTTCTGCTAAGTAATTCTATTTTTCTCAAAGATGGGTATAGTTTTAATAATATGGTAAGACATTTCTTCTTCCTCCCATGCTGACTTATTAGTCAGAGACTAGGAATAAAGGGCTATTATTGAGATGTAGCACCATGAGGGGGTGAAGGAGAGACTTGAAAAAGGGACCCTGAAAAGCTCAAAACACGAGCTGAGTAAGCAGGAGGGTGGTGGTAGAAACCACAGGGAAACAGAAGGACAGTGCTTCTAAATACTTCTTTATATTTGCAGAGCACCATTTAGAATGTGCTTTCAGACAAGTCTCATTAAACACTAACATTCTCTGAAAAGCAAGAAGCACAGATGTTATTATTCTCATTAAATAGATGCGAGCATTAAGACTACACAGAAGTGACTCAACAGCGTCAGAATTGTACCACAAATTAGTGCATAACAGAGCCGAGACGTGAGGCAAAGGTCTTCAGACTCTTCACTTATTGCCTATTGTGCAACACTATGACATCTCAAATGTGAGTAAATCAAATGTTATTAAAACCAGTACTTTTTTTATGTATTTAGGACAGGGTCTCCAAGGTCTCACTACGTAGATCAGACCCATAGTGATCCTCCTGTCTCAGCCTGCCCAGCGCTGGGATTATAGGCATGGGCCACCACATGGGTTTTGGTGGCCAGCACAGCGCGTGGCCAACACAGCATGTGGTACTGGTGATTGAACCCGGGTCCTTGCAATTGGCAGGCAGGCACTTACACCATTAGGCTTTCTCCCTGACCTATAAAGCCAGTACTTTTAAGTAGAGGAAAAGAAGAGTAAGAGGTAACAGCGTGAGTTTCAGTCCCTTCACTGCCATCCATGTGCTGGGGTCTTGGCTGTAGCTCTGTTTCCTTGATGGCCCTTTGTATCCTGTGGGCTGTGCTTAAAATATGACAAAAACCTAAACTTAGGCAGAGATGGTGCAATACTGGTAGTCTTGATAAAAGACCCTGACTTAGATGCTTCGATTCTATGTGGAAACTGAATGCTAGTCTTGGCATCTCTGCTTTCTTTTCTTTATCTACTAAGTCACCCTAAGGGATGCCAGCCTGTAACCTATCGCGAGAAATGCTAAGTTATCTCCACTTTGTGTTCTTCCAACATTGCTCCCACCATGGTGCTGCTGCTACTAAGCATTAGGACATGGACTTGAATCTCTACTGCACACAGAAGGGAAGTAAAACCAAGAGAAGATGGAGTGTGTTGTCCAAGGTCAGACAGCAGGTACTGGAATGGAGATGAGGGGCCCTTTTATGTGACCTCCCTGATGGACTTGTGACCACTAGGCTGTTACACTGCTATCTCTGCACCACACAAACTGCTGTATATTTTCCTCAAAGCCTGTTTGGAATATGTTAATTTTGAAGATGGTAATAATCTCAAATGAAGACACAAATTATTTGTTAAAAGACACTGCTTAGTGAATGCAAACCAATTAGCCCAGCTATGGTTTATTAACCTCCCAACAGGAGATGAAAATTGGCCCTCAGAAGCTTATCCAGCTGGGCACAGCTGCTAAGGAGCACAGGGGTGGGAGGAGTGTCAGAACCGGGAGTCTGAGACACCTGAGCAACATTGTGAGACCCTATCTTAAAAGATTAAGAAAAATGTTCATCAAAGGGGAAGCAGATAGCTATGAATAAAGGTCCTTTGACTCATTCTGGTGAAAGGAAGACAGGGAGTGCTGTCCATGTGAAAACATCTTCTGGGGTCTTGCCATCCTGTTCTTCTGTCAGATTGTTGGTAACCTCAGCATGGACTGACCAAAGGAATCAAACATTGCATTGCAAAAAGAACATTATGATGAAAATCTCCCTCCTCCTCAGCCTGCCTCCCCACGGACACAGGTCAATAGAGCCCATCTTACATCTTGCTTTTATGCTCAGTAGAAATCCCAAGTCTTTCCCTGTCATTGACTCAATTAAGGAAAAGACTATCAAAGAAATAACCTTCTGAACTTCTTTTATTTTACTCACTGAAGGATGCGGACGAGCATGTGATTTGTTACAATATGTTTACTCCTTTAGAAAAGCAGATTTTTTCCTCAAACCTCAGCACACAGATTGGCTGTAAGAGTCTTACAGCCCCAGGATAGTATGTAAAGCAGCGTATCTTTTCTTTACACTGTTTGTTTGCTTCCCTTGAGCCAAATTTGTGGCAGTCATTCTCTCTGTTATTTTAAGGCCCAACTCTAGCTCTACTTAGCGATGCTTTGGAATTTCCATATTTTTTTTTAAAAAAAACTGTATATAGTTTACAGTGGTTTTCAATCTTTACTGCACATCAGAATTCCCAGAAGGAGATGGTGAAATACAAAGCTGAGCATGGCGGCACATGCTTACAATCCTAGCTACTCAGGAGGCTGAGGTGGGAAGCTTTCAAGTTCCAGGCCAACCTGGGCAACTTAGCAACTTAGACCATATCTCAAAATAAAATGCAAAGAGCTAAAGGGCCTGGGGTGTAGCTCAGCGGCAGAACACTCACACAGCACGGCTGAGGTGGGGCCTGAGAGTCCTCATTTCTAACATTTTCCCCAGTGCTGCTGGGAACCAAGCTTGGAGAAGGGCTGATCTATCGTCTCATTTTAAACTAATTCAAGTCCCTTTTGGAATTAGATAAGATAAAAATTAAAAGATGATCATTACACAGATATGAAATGAAAAGCTCTCTCATTGTCCTCTAGAATAGCTGAGCTTTCTGATCTCAGTCCAGAGGATTAGACTTACCCTTGGTAAATGTGCCCTTATTAAATTAGGCTCATCATTGCAATTTGTCTCTCTTGGATTCCAATTTTTTTTTTAATCCAAAAAAACTGCCAGCTGTTTCCCTAAAGAAGAATATTCAAGAAGAGACAGAAGCTTACTGAGGGAACTTTCATGTAGGGCCTTGGGACTTCTGGAAGGCCCCCACGAAGCTAGCAAAAGCTTGATGCCTCTTCACTGGTACTTCTCATGATGAGGCATAAGCAGAAAACAAAATTTGTGCTAGTAATGGGAATAGATATGAGGCGTTTGCTGTGGGTCAGGTGTACTAGTAAATGCTTTATGACCCGATATCATTTCGTTTTTAAAGAATACATAGGAGACAAGTGACACTAGCTCCATTTTGGAGAAAACACCAGCACTGAGGCACTTTTTGGTATACCAAACCGTATTCCAGGTCCTAGAAGCCGAAAGTTAGCAAAGTCAAAATTGGCATGGGAAGGGAATCAGAAAAGCTGACTGTGAGATGATGTGGTAAGTGCTTTTATAGAGCGGGGAGGCGAAGTGCTTCCCCAGCCACAGGAAATGCACTAACGCCCAAGGGAACTGGGGAGCCAGAACGCTGACCTCCAGGAAGCTTTTCCCAAGAGCTAAATTTAAATCCTTCACTTTAACATTCTGGCTTCTCCTTAAGTGAGCCGCCTGATTGCTTAGAATCTCTGTTTTTATTTTCAACTCAAAAAGTGGGGTAGTAAGGTGCTCTCCGTAGGGCATTGGTGCAGACTGAATGTGATCCGCACACGATAGGAGCTCAGTGTGTTCAGGCTGCTATCTACCGTCAGGTCATCATCAATCATCATCGCCGTCATCATTACCCGAAGAAGGTGTGGAGCGTCAGGTTCCATTTCCCAGGAGACAGATACCCATGCAAGAGGTCTGATAAGCAGTGTTCAGGGGACAACACCTGGATGCATGGGAGAGAAGCTGGATTGGGCAGAGAAGGCACTGACCTCTGATCTATTAATGAAGGTGTCACAGTGCACCCATGGAAAATTCCAGAACTTATCTGACCCCCCTGAGTAATCTCAGTCAAGGTAGAAAGCTGGGCTTGGTACTCCTGCACCAGCCAGTCATGAATTCAGGGTTGGTCCAAGGGAGGGAGTACAGTCCAGGCCAAGGAGGCTTCCATCAGCTGAGAACAATTTCTCAGGAACAGACAAACTGTGGGCCAGCAGCCACCCCTCTTGGGAGATGCAGGAATAAGCTCGGGGGTCCTGAAATACTGTACCCCAGTACCCACCGCAGGAGAGGTACCGTGATCTCTCCCTTTGAGTTTTTTCCCTCAAGGTTACAGAGTAGATGTCATTGATGCTGAATACTTGTGGGGCTTTCTTGCAAAGCGGTCCCCAAGGAGGAAAGACTTTGGGGTCCTTACAGCTAATGGTATAGAGACAGAAAAGACAATGAGATCTTCACATAGATATTTACCAGAAAGAATGAGAGGAGGGGGAAGCAGTGGAATTAGAGACATCAAAGAACCAAGAAAGTGACAGAGACAGGCAGATGAACTACCAAAACACAAAATTGCTTGGGAAATCCATGGGAACTAGTGAACAGCATCTTTTACATGTCTGTGGGCAGTTGAGGTGGTAGAACTCTGAAGGAGATGTACGCATTAGGGAAAACATGGCCAAATTCCAAACAGGAAGCCTTACAGCTCTCTGCCAAGTGGACACTACTACCCTCACCATCCACGGCAGCCCAGCCAACTCTGAGAGGAGCACAGCAGATCTAAGGTGAGCCTCTGGCCATGCCAAAGCAGCAGGAAAGTGGGAGCCCTTCTGTATTCTGTGCTTGTCCTGCTGACAATACGTTCATCAAAGCACTTAACTCCAATCCACATGGGGTCAAAGAAGCAGATGTTTGATTCATTTCCTTGTTTCCAAAGCAAAGAACTGAAGCTTTGGTTTCTGTTTCTTTATCTGAGCTGGTAAGTTGAAACTGTCTAGGGAAAATCTATCTATCTATCTATCTATCTATCTATCTATCTATCTTTCTTTCTTTCTTTCTCTTCCTTTTGTTTTTTTCTTTTTGGTTTGTGCTGGTGTCCATTTTGCTATCTCAGGATTGTGAGAATAATCTTTTAAGAAAAGAAAGCACTCATTGTCCAAAACACAATTTTTATGCAAATCTCAAAGGAAATCTTATAGGAGCACAGCCAGAATTGTCCTGGATGGGTCACAGGATAGAGAAGTTACGGTCTCCATTCTCTGATTGTTGGTTTCCCTGGGGTCTAGCTCTATAAAACCCTGCCTTCCCTAATCACTGTTTTTCAGTAAACAAGCCCCTGTAGCCATCTGAGACAGGAAGTTCTCTGACCCACCTGGATTTTTTCATAATCAATTATTTTACTTATTAAACAAATCATGCTGCAATTGTCCCAACTCCAATCTCTTTTTCTATAATACATATAGTGACAATGAGGGCCACATAGCTTGGGATAGAGTTGTACAAGTCCTTTGTTGCTACTGTGCTGGGAAGGGAATATGCTGACCATATATCCTAATTAGCATTCAGAACACACTTCGGTAGTATTTCCAATGTGGAACAAAATAGTCAAGGAGACATATTGAGAATGTAAATATCTAGAGCCAGTCTTCAATGAAACAGAAAAACAAATGGGTCCAAAACAAGCATTCCTTGATGCCAAAATCAACTCTTTAGATCTGGGACCTGGAGTTATTTATCTGCTCCCAGCCCTCCTGGGGATGCAGCAGGAGGTCTTTATTTCTGTGATGCTTCCTGAGAAGGTTAAGATCTCTACGCTATGTGTTTGATGTTGACCAGAGCACCAACTTCAAACGAGGGCTTGACAGTGATTGGCTCCGCAGAACATTCAATCTCAGCCAATTTAAATTCAACAGACCCTCTGTGTTTTGGGGCTTGGCAGGCAATGATGTTACAACAGTGACAAGGACATCAGGACTTCCCAGGAGTTCAGAGATCACCAAATAAATGACTACACAATATGCCAATTCCGGAAGAAGCAGCTGCATAAGGGCCATAGCTGGCACAGAGAGGGTAGTTATGAACTCACTTCACTGGATCATGTGATTCTCACAGGAAAGATTTATTTGGGAATGAGTATTCCCCTCATTCCTATTCCCCAACCTTTCCAGCACCAACCACTTCTCCACGGTGGGAAACACAGTCCAGTGTGACTATGGTTTCGTTTCCCTGCGAAGCCTCAGAGGGACAGGGTTTCC
Organism: Octomys mimax; assembly: GCA_002564305.1. NCBI lineage: Eukaryota > Metazoa > Chordata > Mammalia > Rodentia > Octodontidae > Octomys > Octomys mimax. The sequence goes on along the minus strand of NDGM011098297.1, from coordinate 9,693 downwards.
ATGGAGAAAAGGTCCATCTTTGCTATAACATGATAATTATTTCTTAGGACATTGCTGCTGATAAAACTAACATTTTAGTAAAAACAGTTGTTTTAGTTGGGAAAAAAAGAGGGGAGGGAGTCAAGATTAATCCATCTTTTATTTATGGAAATGTTCTGCATTTGTGCTGTTCAATATGGCAGCCACTGGTCACACTGGGTTACAGCACACTTGAAACATGGCTGGTGAGACTAACACATCAAACTTTAAAATCTGGTTATGGGATACTCAAGTTTCATGAGCCCAAGAAGGAAATAGAAGCAGATTCACTACCTGGACTTGTCAGCTCTTCCATTGCTGAGACAAAATGCAAGATACAAGACACCCACAACTTACTGGAGAGGTTTAATTGGGAACACGGTTTCAGAAGTTTCAGTTCATGGTCACCTGGCCCCAAGGCAGAAGGAACATAGGGAAGGGTATGGTGGAGCAAAGTCCCTCCCTTGATGGTATCTGGGAAGCAGAGCATGAGGGTAGAGTTACTAAAAGAAACGCCCTCCAAGGCACAGTCCCATGACCCACCTCCTGCAAGTGTTCCTGGCCCCAAGAGTACATTTGGCTATGAACATCAGTGGATACATATAGGGCTCCAATGATCCAACCAGATCCAGGAGTCTTTCAGTCCAGTCAAGGTGTCAATTAAGATTAACTGCTGTGCCACCAGATTGTTTTTCCTGTAGATCATGAGTAACGCTAGGAATCCATCATTCAATGTTCAGTGATGTGTTCCACACAAGGCATATCAAGGATGCTGGCCAGCAGTGGTTCTTCTACTGGAGATGGAGGTAGGGAAATAATATAAGCTTGGTATCTTCCTTCTCTTTGGCTTTATTTTATTTTATTTTAGGGAAGGGTCTACAGGGTGTTTGGGGTCTCACTACTAGATTGGACTTGTAGTAATTCACCTATTTACAGCCTCCCAAGAGCTGGGATTACAAGCATGCACCACTACACTCAGTCTCAATTGCTGTCTCAGCATGACCTGGGGGCGGGGCTGGCACAGCAGGCCTGGGGAGTGAACCCTGGGCCCTTGTGCCTGCTTGCAAGCACTTTAATCTGCTGAGCTACTTGGCCGGCCCTTACTTCCTTCTCCTTGTTAAAGGAATCATTTCTCACTGTGTTGGGCTGACAGCCCTGTTGTATCCCCAGATCAGTGTACTTCAGAAAGAGCAGAGATTTACTCCTAGAAGGCAAATGCAGGAATGTGAAATGCAAACAAAGATGGATGCAAAAGTCAATAGATAGTAAGAACAAGGCTCAGGGAAGTGGAAGTGCTTAAAGAGAGCAAGAGAGAGTCTGGAGCAAGCAGGATGGGTTAGAGAGATGCAGCTAGGAAAACCCAATTATGGAGACATCTGCTTTGTGGAACCAGTGGATCAGCCTTTGTGTTTTCTAAGCAACCCTGTGGTCTGACCCTGCTCCTCAACTGTCTTGGAAGTCGGAGCTCTGCTAAGGTAAACAGACCAGCTATCTTAAGGAAGTAAAAAGACAGTAGATGAGTAGGAAAAGAAGGAAAATTTGTCCAAAGAGCACCAGGAAAGAGTAGGGTTTCCCATGCCGCCAGTGAGGATAGTGAGGCTCAGCATCATCCAGGAGGGTGACAGGGTGACAGTTGCCTTATTTCTTAGCAGCCCCAGACTGCTAAGACACACAGCTGACACTGTGTCCTGTGTCAGACAGGGAAGGTCCTTGAGCCCAGAAGCCCTGTGCACTGAAAGCGGCTGCACACATCCCCAGTTCTGGCTGCAAAAGGCTGAGGTAGAGTTTATTATGGGTCCTCAGTCAGAACTTGAGTGAGTTTAGCCAGGAGGATAAAGAGAACCACAGACCAATCCTAGGAAGGGTGGCTGAACAGCTCCTCCCTAGCTGGTTGGACTAGCCATTAACGTAGATGAATGAAAAGTAATTCTTCCTGATTCTTGACAAGGGGTGGTTTTATTTTATAAAGAAAGTTTATAACTTGATAGGTAATCTGATCAAACATAAAAGCATGCTGGGAGGAGAAAAAGAGAACTGTGGAGAGTAGAAAGCAGAGGTCTCCTCAGAGTTGACCAGACTCACAGGTCTCAGACCATTCAGGTCCAGGGCTACCCATGGGGAATCTATTAACATAAAGAACACCTATGTCTTCTGGTACCACAACAAACTCACCAGGAGCAAAGAGTGAATGGGAGAATACAGGTTCAGGGAAGAAGCCAATGGTAATAAAGGAAGGCCAGAGTTTGAAAGTAGGATTTGCTACTCTAGGCCACTCCAGGTCACCTATCTGTTTTTAAGGGCTTTGAAAATGGGAGAAACCTGTGAAAACCTAGTGCAAAAGGAATGAAGGTGTGGGACCTGGTGGAAGACATACTCTAGTTCAAAGCCTGGCCCTGTCTTATTAACCATGTGATCTTGAAGAAGTTCTCCATTCCTCTCATCCTATTTCTTTATCTGTAAATAGTTCTGCATCATGGAGACCCTACAGAGTACTCAGTGTAGTGTGTGTGGCACATAAAAAGTACTTAGTAGGGCTACCATAGTAATACTTATACAAAGTAAATAATAAGAGCATGCAACTATGAATACTGAATAGGGGAGGCTGACTCTACCCAGAGAAGAGCAGAAACGAGGACACTCTTGGCAGCTTTAGTGTATGATGGGGGATAGGACAAGGTAACAAGAAAGGGCAGAATCAATAGAGGAACCCAGAGGACTGAGTATCCAAGCACCCAGGCCCCATCTCTAGGCAACTTCTAACTTCCTGGAGATATTGAAGGGAGAGGGATCTGATGCCTACAAAGGGAAATGGAGGCATAATGAAGGAAATAATGTTTCTTTAGAATTTTTGCTTCACCATCCATGCTGGAGGGGCAGGAGGGTCACAATCGTGGCAGGGATGCCCATATCAGGGCCCGCAGAGTCACTGTCACCAGAGGCTACCCAGTGGTTGTCTCTGAGCACCCTGGCCTGCAGCACCTAAGAAAGCCACAGAGCAAGAAGCAGGAAATTACAACGCTTGTTGAGAAGTCAGAGACTCACATTTCCCAGCCAAGGGGAAGTAGTTATTAGACAGCACACGAAGCAAATGTCTGATTCCAAGAAAACAGATTGAATTAAAGAGAAAATATAGTTTCTTTGGTACTTTTTATGGTTTAAACATGAAATGTCCCCTAAGAGACTTATATGTATTGAGGATTTGATCATCAATGCAATGGTGCTCAAAGGAGGGACCATGAGACCACTCATCTTATCAAAGGGTCAGTCAATTGGTGAATCCATGGCTGAAGAGATGGCTACAATGTAAGAGGGAGGGGAAAGTCATGGGGGACTTGGCCTAGAGGTTATAAGGACCCTGCCTGCTTGCTTTCTCTCTCTCTCTGCTTCCTTGTTGTCATAAGCTGAGGAACTTTATTCTGCCCTTCTGCTATAATGCTGCAGCCTCTTGTGAGCTCACCTTGGATTGAACCTCGGAAACCGTGAGCCTCAATAAACCTTTCCTCCCTTAGGTCATTTTTCTCAGGCATTGGCACAGTGAATGAAAGCTAACACAGTGTTCTTCCAAGTTCATGCTCCAAGGCCTGCAGATTGGAGGTCTTAGGATTTAGATTTCTTGCTGAGGGAAATATTGGAGAAAAATAGGATTCTTGTTGGAGAACGCTGAGATGAGGGAGGAGAACTTGAAGCCACCCTCAGGATGAAAGGCCACTGGTTATATCATGAGGGTTGCTTTTACTATCTGGATCAAGTTCCTCATCCTACTAATATTGACTGAGTGCCTACTCTTTAGCCTCTAGTTGCATCCACTTACCTATGAAGGCTTTGAGTTTTCTTTTTTTATAGCTGAGTAATGCTCTATTATATAAAAATACTACATCTATTTCATCCATCCCTCAGGTAACAGGTATTTTGGTTGCTTCCAAGATCTGGCTATGACAAGCTGTGCTGCTATAAACATGAAGAGTGACTACTGCTAACCAAGCAGTAGGGTATGGTATGTGATAGGTGACTGATAGTGAAGTTCCTGTAATTTTCCAAGAGACCAAAAAGATTCGAAAGACACTGAGCCTCAAACTTAAAAGCAATATTGGGGTTGTTTAGTGGGATTTGACAGCTTCGTGCTGAGTAACACAAGATGCAAGGGCAGGGAAGGGCACTGTCTTCTCCCATCCCTTCTAATCCCACATCTTTCCTGGATGAGGGAGAAACACTTCTGTCTGTCCACAGTGGCTGGCACAGCCTTCAGTCCAGCATTCCCCCTATTTCTACAAATTTGGCATATCACCATTAATCCCCCTCACTTCAGATACCTCTACACCATCCTTCTTGCCTTCCTCTGAAGGACTTCTGGGAGTCCCCTTAAAAGTATCTTTACAAAGGATAAATGAAAATCATACAGTGAATGAATGGTGACCACCACCCAGTGGAAAGGCAGGCTTGCTGATACATGAGTGCAGTCCTTGCCCACTGCATTCACTGGATCTGACACAGCACGATTCTCTTCCCCAAAGTCAAAATGACCGTGAAAGGTAAATGTCTTGAATCTATTTGGGAAAGCGAAGCAGCCATGAAAGCAACAACTAAAGACTCTTCAAAGAGGACATGAAGGACTGCTTGGGATACTGGCAAGAACACTGAGGGGAGTGCATTTGAAGTGAGGGGTGTATTTTGAGGAGGATTAATGCCAATATGTAATTTTTTAAATGTAAACATTCATTTTAATTTTTGGTCACACATCATATCTTATGTTGCTGCCCTTCACCGATTTTGGAGCATCTACCTGCTCCTTCTTTGCCAACACACACACACACACACACACAGAGGCACATATGCACACACACATGCACTCTATTACATGTGCTGCTAGGATGCTATAAATCATGATGCCCCAATTCTTTTAGGCTGTGGTAGAAGGCATGAAACAAAAATATGGTCAATCTCAGTTTTTCATTGCTTCAGGGGCTATGAGGAGATGAATCTCCAAGGGCTGGCATGGGATTGGTAAAGGACCAATCAGATTCTGTTCTTGACATATGAAAATTAAGAGAAAAAAAATCTCTCTTTGTGCTGCAGCTTGCTAAAATTGTACACAGCAGCTGGAGCTAAAGGCTGCTGCCTTTCTTAGTTTAAGGAAGAAGCTCCCAGCAGTAGAAACTCAAGAATTAACGCAAGAGAGAGGATGGAAGGTGAGAGGGAAGGGGCAGGCAGGAACAAGGGCATCGTGATGGCTCACAGGACGGAAAAAAGAAAGAGAAGTCAAGGAGGAATGGATTGGCCTTCCCCTGGAAGGCCTGGAAGCTTGGCGTACACAGCAGGGACACAGTACATCTTGGTTCTACTTCCTCTGTGGTTCCTTTAGGAACTGATCTGTGTGTGTGTGTCCTCTTGGGACATAACATAGTGGTACATCCTGTTTCCACTAATTTTGATTTTAGGGTATTGTGTCCTTTGGAGGAAACTCATGAATCTGAATGTCAGACTGTGTTCAAAAAATTTTAATGATGTATTGCTGGATTTTCTCTCTCTCTCTTTTTCTTTCTTTCTTTCCTTCCTTCCTTCCTTCCTTCTTGTCTTTTTGAGACAGTCTCACTATGTATTTCAGGCTAACCTGGAGCTCATTTTATAGCCCAGACTGGCCTCGAACTCACAATGATCCTCCTGCCTCAGTCTCCCCAGTGCTGGGATCATAGGTGTGTGCCATCATGCCCAGCTACGTTTTTCTAATGCCGTATTTCTTTGCATCATCTTTCTGCTAAAAATAGCTATTGTACAGATGATATGTGATGCAGGCTTTGATCATTCAAATATTAAATATTAAATATTAAATATTTCAACATCATCGCTAACCACTCTAGGTGTGCTATGTTTCTTATCCTTACACAAAAATTGCTATCCCACAGGTACTTTTAGTGTACCTGTTACAAATGAGCAAACCGAGGTCTCAAAAATCTAATCCATCCCGTTCCCAAGGCCATGCAGGGTGCTAAGTGTATCACAGCGAAGATATGAAGCCAGGACTGTTTCACTTCAAATAGTAACTACTGTGCAAGCAAAAGCTTCCATTCCATTTGGGTGTATCACCAGTGCCAGCTTAAGAAATGAGCCGTTATCATTCCTTGCACAGACGACAATTACCCTGCATTGAGCCCTGGAGAGCCCCAGCCATTTAGAAAAGTCAAGAGTAGCAAGACCCATGGCTCTAGCTTGCCAATGGGTTCTCAGGCTTAGCCAGAGGGTCAGGGGTCAGTGCCAAAAGGAGACTGAAAGGTAGAACCTGACTGTACTCCCTCAGGAAGAAAACACACATTAAAGAGGAAATCACTCCTTTCACTGGAGCATCTATTTTGTCTCCTGGGCCTTGAAACATAAAATTTACTTATTTTAGTACCATGGCTCCAGCTGATTTCCTGTATGAGATCACACACAGAGGAACCAAACTAATTTGAGATTACATGCCTGCTGCCCTTTCCTATGAAAAGTCTCTTTTTGTCTCTAATTAAACTTTTTTTTTTTTTTTTTGACAAATGCCAAAATGTTTAAAAGAATCCTTCTTTGAAAGGAGAAGTGCAGGATCTTGGGGGTGTAGGGGTGATGTTTCTTTGTGCCTTAGTGAACTTTTTCTGAGAGTTGAACTCAGTGGTGTACCCAAGGTTGTAGCATCTTGATTCCTTTCAATGAGAGTGAGCCAAACTCTGAGGCTAGAGGGTCCATGTGCACCTGGCTGTCACAGAAATGCCTGCCACCACGCACGGGTATGCAGAGGGCTGGAAGTAGCCATAGTCCAGCCCAAGTCTATGCCCAACTTCCTATATAAGATTCAAAAACCAGCACCCTGCCCCAGGCTGCCAATGTAGGGGTTTTTTTAAAATTAATTTTATGGAGAAACAAATAACATTGAGACAGTTTCAAAACTGATTAGTAGGACAGTTTCAATAATTAATGCATTGCATATTGTTGTCTTTGTAGTGGTTATTCATAGTACAAGAGGCAGACATGATACCCTGTCCAAACACTATTAGTATAAAAATCTTCTCATTGAACTAAGAGAAAGTAGCTGTATATCTATCCTAACTACTTTGTCTATACAGATACAACATGGTCCTTCATTTGTATCCCATTTTTGTTCAGTTTTGTCAGAAATGGATATTCCATGCCAATGTAGTTTTAAGCAACAACTACAAGGTTCAGAACCAGGAAGTGTCAATTCAAGTTTCGGTTCTGTCTCTTATAGCCTGACTGACTTACGGAGGAAAATCATTGAGCACCTACTCTGTGCAAGGTATGGCAAGGAGCTTCACTGATTCACGGCCACTGTTCATGACAGTCTTCAAAAGCCAGCACTCTCGCCAAGGTGAGCTGGAAGTGCTATCTGCTTAAGAATATATAGCAACAGTGAGGAAGGGCCACAGTGTGAGTCTAAATCTTCTGTAGCTTCTCAGTGTCTCTCTCAGCTCGCTGTCTGAGGCCCAGTTTCCTTCCCTGGAAAACACATGATGATTGTCGTGCTTCTTACCCCTTGGGGTGGTGAAGATGATGTGCAAAGCTGATGTGCGTGGCAGGTTTGTCCCTGCCACGATGCTGCCAGAGTAGGGTGGGCTGAGCATTATTAGCCCTTATCCCCTTTGCTACCATCAGGAGCCACCACACCTGGGCTCCTGCTAGCTCCTATAGAACCATGAACTTACCGTTATTTTTGAGAACCTAGTACTGTGTGTGTCATACGTCTACAAGGTCATTATCTCAAATTCATAAGCAAGGCAACACCTACAGAGCTAAGCAGCTTGCCCAAACACATTCTAATCCCAAACCTGAGCACCTTCTAGAAGACAGGGAATTCCCTATGCACCTTCCTTCTCCTCTACCAAAGCCCCTGAGCCTCACAGCAGGGTGTCCTGTCTATAGCCTGAGCAGATGAACCTTCTCCAAACTGGCCCATCACCTTCATTCCTACTCTTCAGGCACTTCCTTTTCACCCAGAATTATTTTTTAAATTCTATAACTTTGACCCACCCTAAAAAGTTTTAATCCTGAATTCATACCTATTACAAGAAAAGCAATCAAAATCATGGCAGCGTAAGTGACTTTTAGCAAATTAAAATGTTCTAAATGGCATAGTTAAGCTGTTTGCAATTCACTCCATTTTTATGCGAGTGGAATTATTTCCACTTGGATGAATCCTATTCCACATAAAATATTATTAAAACAAAGTTCAATTTCTCAATATTTCCCTTCTACTATAAAATTTACCAGCTATTGTTTCTGTTAGTTGGGTTATTCTTTAGGAGGCATCCCTCAGTTAACCATTCCAATGGAAAACTTAGAAGGAAGAAAGGAATATAAAGAGGTATAGGTGAAAAGAGAAAGGATAAGGAAAGGAGAGAAAAGACTGAAAGGCTTCTCTATTGATAATGAGATCAAAATATTCCCAAGGGACAATAGGGTTAAATATAATCAAGTGATGGCGTAAAAACAAAACAAAACAAAAACTTATTTTTTCCTACCCAGGGGAAGAACCACTGATTCTGAGTTTTCTTTCCTCTTTGAATTTCTGGGGAATAAGAAATCCATTTCACTATTGGATAAAGATAACCATCACCACCCCCAGGCCTCATCTGCAAGGACACAGTTAAGGAAGAAATGTAAACTTCAGTAAATAAGAAAGATCCCTGAGCTAGCAGCTCTATCTTCTCATTGTCACAAGGGGCTCAAATGTGACTCAGCCGAGAGTCATCCTTTCCTGTTAAACCCTGATACCTCCATCCAATGCAGAGTGATTCAGAGCACTTCATTGCAGTCTCCATGTCAGAGTGGCTTCGGGCTCAGGCATCAAACTCTCTGAGCAATGTTTCAGTTTTATGAACATTTGTGTCACTTAAACTCATGGACTCCATTTGCTTGTCTGAATAAGCACAGGGAATAACATTGGCCATATTTCATTGCATCAACCGTATTAGCGACAGTCTAATGCTGTATCATTTGGACCAGTCAAGGGGGAAGAAGAAAGAACTTCAATACCATGGGTGGTTCCAAGGAACGGTGATTGTGTTTAGTGAGCATAAGGATTTTGGAGTCAACAGTCATTGTAACTGGATTCTAGGAGGATCCTCAAAGCACTCCACAGCTCAGAAGTATCGGAAATGGTTGTGGTACAGAAACACAGTGGTCATTTGTGCAGCAAGGCAGGCCGGCCTTATGCAATTCTCAGTCTTAGCAGCTCTATTTCAAATCAATCGAACACATTCATGATTCTTTCTCTATCCCTGTCTCTATTTCTGTCTGCCTCTGTCTCTTTGTCATCATAATCCTGTCTCTGTCTCTATCCCTCTCTCACTGTTCTGTGGCCTTGCGACAGCATCTTCTGATTCTCTGATACCCAAATGTAAGGGGTTCATGAACATGGCTGAGTTGGATTTTCCCGTCCTCTTCTTAGCAGCCCAGGAACATGACAGGTATCTCAATGTAAGTTTCCTCCTCTTTACAATGGAAACAGTAACACCGATCAAGTTGAGATGCCATTGAGGTGGAGTGAAACACTACTACACACATGGAATTCGGCTCCTGGCCCATAACAACTGCTTAATAAATTCTCATTGCTTCTCGTAGCTCCTCTGATAGATTAGACCCCCACCAACCTGATGGCTGGCTTCTACTGTGGCCTGCCCTCAGCCCATTTTC
>NDGM011098289.1:0-11818 GCA_002564305.1 Octomys mimax | reverse complement strand
GGGAACAAAGCACGGTTTTGCAATAGAAATAAGAGACAAGAAAAGAGAAAAGAATGGCAAGGAAAGAGGGAGAATGTAGAGGAAGAGCCATGAAGGCTGCCTGCATTTGCCCGTGGTCGCCAGGCAGCTGAGGCACAGATCTCGTAGACGCATTTGAGTTAGCAGCCCGCGCCCTTTCCTGAGCCCTCCCCATTACTCTCCACATTAGACACTGTCACCGCAACCACCAGGCAGACACTGCCCGGTCCCAGGAGTGCAGGGTCCTGGAATCCTGAGCAGCTGCGAATCGGGTGGGGAGGAGCTGACGGTGCAGAGATTAGGGCACCCAGACAGCAGCACGCGGGCTCGCTAATAGCAATTAGGAGCCCTTCTCTGTGCTCATTCATCACCGGGAAGCTGCAGAAGGCTCGGATCTCTGCTCGGCCTCTGCTGAGAAGCCCAGGGAAGCGAGGGTATTAACATGGGAGGTCTGCGGTCCAGACAAAGGAGAAGCCCTTGACTCTTCTAATTTGGCAAATAAACTACTGATAGCAGTGATGCATTTAAGTGACTCTAAGGGCGCACAAATATAAGGAAGAGCTAAGCGGACAAAGTCTAAGGAAAATAAAACACGCTACTAGGATACATGTGAATAATCTCCAAATGTGGAGTCTTGAAGGGTCTGAATTTTTCTCCAAACTTTTTGTGATTCAAAGTAAGCATACATTTCTTATCAAATGGGAAAAAATAAATGTTCACAGGCACTAAAGTGTACAGTTGCTTACTGACTGTAAAACGACGCATGACTGGAGCCAGCTCCATTTGAGTGAGCTACAGAGCGCTGTGCAGCCACATGGGCGCCAGGTGGCGCTCTGCGTGTGCTGTTCAGACGCCAGTGGCCACGCAGCCCTGGACAGTGGGGTTCATGTACTTAACATAGATTTCTTGAGCCTGGAACAGGAAATGAGCATGTGACGCGTCGCGTTTAGCAGCCCTGGATAAAGGTGTGGAATGAAGGGAAGGGTGCGATTATGGTGCGGCTCGCCCACTTTAGAGTTGTGTTCCAGGTACAAAAACAGAGATAACTCGAGTGCGCCTTAGGATTGCTAGTTCCTCGCGGGGCGCTGTGCTCTAGCCTCTCAGGTGGCGACAGATATGGCACCGCTCACAGTGGCCCTGTGCAGCTGTGGCTCTGGCCCAGCGCATTCTTAGGCAGAGCAGACGCCTGCCCTGCCACATCGCCCGGCCAGTGTCCTCTTTCACACATCCACCCCGGACATCTGCTGGGGAGAAGAGTGGACTAACACAGGCGCTCAGTAGGCAAGGCTGAGAGGATCGCGAGAAATAAAGCTTGCAATCAGTTCCATAGACTTTGATCAGGAGCAGTAACAAGGTGCCTTCTATTAATGTTGAGCTACAGAGAACGGCTTCACCTTAGACGCTATAGCTAATAGTTTTTATAGGATAATTGTTTTCACTACTTAGCACTTTAAAGGGTAATAGATGTTACAGATGGAATGTTTCATGTGATGCAGCCCTAACCCATCTGGTAATGGTGGTTCTACAGGTGGGGCCTTGCCTAGAATTAGGGTCCTTGAAAGAAAGACACCAGAGAAGGCATGGTGGCACACGTCTGGAATGCCCGTGCTCTGGGAAGCTGAGGCAGGATGGCTGCAAGGTCAACCTTAGACTAGGCAACTTAGTGAGACCCTGTCTCAGAATATGCAAAAGGGGCAGAGCTGCAGCCCAGTGCAAACATGCTGCATTCGATCCCCAGTATCCAGCTTCCACCCACCCCAAAAAGACACCAGAGGGCATCATGAGTAATCTTGGACTCTCTCAACTCCAGAACTGACAGGAAGTAAATTTTTGCCTTTTCAACCATCCAATCAATGACCTTCTTTTAGGGAAGCAAATCCTGGCTAATCTGATAATAGCAAAGATCATGCTCTCTAACTCGTTACTGTATCTGCCTCATGCATATTAATGAAGAGATATCATAGACCTGACAACATGTCTAACCTGAGGTTAGCCACTAGCAGTATTACTTTCTGACATTTCCCTTCTAGTCATCCTATAGTAAAACGATGAGATTTAGCAAATCTGTCCCCGCTGTTTCCAGCTGGGTACTCTCCCACACAGCAGTACTAGCAGGGAAGTGTGTACAAGTCCCAGGTTAAGCTTCCACGTGGTTGAGCGTAATCTCACCACTTAGCCTCCCCTGCTGGCTCTGCGTGCAACACACTTCTGTGTTTTGGTGTTCAGTGCAGTGCTATGTTCTTGGCCCATATGAAGTCCCACTTCAGTGGATAGAATAAGCCTTCTCCAGTCATGGTGTACATTGTTCATAGTTAGTGAATAGATTTAAACCTTAAATGTACAACATATAAAGCCAGAAGAGGGCTGGGGAGATGTCCTGGTGGCGTAAGCACCTGCCTGGCAAGCACAAGGTCCTGCGTTCCTTCCCCCGCACCACATGCACTGCTAGTCCTAGAACTGGGCATGGTGCTGTATGCCTGTAACCCCAGCACTAGGGAGGCTGAGGCAGGAGGATCACGAGGAGTCTAAGGTGCTAAGTGAGACCTTGTATCAAAAACAAAAAATAATATAAAAGCAGAAGGCTGAAGAAGAACTTGTCAGAGTTAACACTGATTCCTAGTGCAGTGTTTCTTAGATGTAATTAAGATATAAAATGATCATGACATATACAAGATCTGGCTGACGTCAAGATTAGGCATCATCCAAAGAAGGAGACCTAGCTTATGACAACCCTAACCTGAGGGGCTCTGCGCTCACCCAGGACACACAAGGATGAGATGTGCAGGCTGGACCAGTGCCCGGGGAGCTGCACCAGCGACGGCAAGGCAGCAGAGTTGGGGAAGCGGGGTCCTGATGCCCATTTCAGGCAAGCGTGAGTGAGCCCAGACGCGAAGATGGAAGGGAACTAGGCAGGTAGGTCGGCGGCGGTGGCCGTACCAATGGCAGTGCAGCACACAGAGGGAACATAAGACTTGTTCTGAAGGCAAAACACACGTGATCATTCCCCCTCTCAAAGGACTCCCCTACTTCGACCTCAGCAACCCATCATTCTGCCATTTCAAGTCCTTTCTCTTGGATCCAGGGAGTCTCCCTGGATGTGACCAAAACTGTGCGAACAAATGCCACTGCCAAGTGCTGTCCAGTGTGAAGACAAGCCCCTGAGGGCTCTGTACTGCGTCGTTCTGCACCTTCTGTGCCGAATATGGTATCATGAGACCTCTGGCTTTTTGCCAAAGTCAAAATGACCGGAAAAGCAAGCATCGAGCATCAATAAGGATGCAGAGACAGCCATAACCGAGACTGGACACCCACGGGGGGCGACAGCCGGAGTGTGCCCAGGGGGACGGGGAGGATTCTTAGGGGATGGATGGAAACGTCTTTTGTCATGATATTTTTTAATTTAAGTATTCATTGTACTTTTCAGTCACACCACACACCCCACATGCCTCTCTTGGGTCCAGGACCTCACTCACACTCCTACCCCTTACACCATTGGTCCTCATTGTCCTACTCTGTGTGTCTTTTTGGATCTCAGCCTCTCTCTATCTCCAGGACCCCGCCACACTGCATGTATTTGGCGTGCTCTCCAGCACTGGCTCGTGGCCATCCTCCTGTGGCTCCGTGCCCTGGGAGGCCTTGGGTATCGGGCTTGTTTCGGCCAGAGGCACTCTGCAAGGTTGGCACTGCCCCTGCCTGCCTTCAGCGTGGTGGGAGTGATGCCTAGATTGACTCCTCCCACCTGCGAGGCTCTTTGTCCAGGTTCCCAGTCCTCACCATTCGCTGCCTCCCCTCGCCCCTGGTTGCTGGCTCATGTGTTATGCTCAGCTCTACCCATTCGTTCCAGAAAGGGGTCCCTGTGTGGCTGTCTTTGTCCCCTTGGGTCCAGTGTGTGTGCTGCTGGAGTCCTGCCTCCCATATCTCTTTAGAGTCTCCTGTGTCACACGATTTCACATCTTATTCACCAATTTTTTTTTTTTTCCTGAGGCCAGCTCAGCCTGCCCTGGGGTGGGTCTGGCAGACAGCTGAGCTACCTTGCTGGCCCTTGTTCTCCCATCTTTTGAAGATATTTAAAAGGAATAGCTAATGCTATGATTCTCCACACCTGTGAGCTCTCCTGCACGACAAACTCAGTTCTGTCGCTGTGGCTGAGAGGCTTGCTCCTGCACACACCCTCCTTTCCTGACTTTGCACATTCTCCAGGGGCCTCAGAGTTCCCCCCACCCCCCGAGTCCCACAGACTGATCCCTGTTCTGTTGTGTAAGGGTGCTGAGTGGATGACATGCTGAGTGCCATCCACTCTTTTCCTTATCTAAGTAAAAGGCACGGATGGGGGGTTAGTATTTTCTAGCAACCTTAAGCAGACAGTTATTGTTCGTGTTGTTCTTCTAACAGAACTTACGCTTTTCCTTTGCTATCATAAAATCCTAAGGCTGAGTACCTTAGAAAGTGAAGAGGTGTATTTGGCTCAAGGCTCTGCGGGATGGAGGGACCAATCCGCATGATGGCAGGAGGAGACAGATAAGGGAAGGGAAGGGTGTCAGAGGGATCAGATCTGGGGTGACCTTGGTATACAACAATGCTCATGAGAGTACGTGTGCGCTCACTTCATGATCTCAATTAATCTAAGAGTAGAGGGTCCCATGACCCAGTGACCTTGCATTCAGCTCTGATTTCTAAAGGTGCCACCACTTCAACCCTGCCTCTCAGGCACCAAACTTCCTGCACCTGAGCCTGTTCAGGGAAAAGTCAAGCTTTGTCCAAACCTTTGCAAATCCGTACCACTGTTTCAGTGGTTGATTTGTAGATGTTCCCTGCCCACTGGACTGTGACCATCCTCGGAAAAGGGTCATGTCCTTGCTGTATCTTGACGTCATTCTGTGTCTTGCTGTCTTCCTCAGTAAATCTGTCAGAGAATAGAATTTCAATAAAATAAGTGGGGTGAACAAATGTACCAGCCTATGGGGAGATAGCTTGGTGGTCCATGCACCTACCTGGCAAGTGTGAGGGTGCAGGTTTGATCCCCAGTACTACATGGCATGCCAGCCCCCAAACCAGGTGTGGTGGTGCACACCTGTAACCCCAGCGCTGGGGACGCTGGAACAGGAAGATCACTACAAGTCTAAACTGTGTAGCAAGACTTTGTATCAAATAATTTTTTTAAATGTGCCAGCCTAGAAGCTACTACTCCAGAATCCTCACATCTGTTCAAGGGGGAGATGAGCAAACAGTGACATCTTTTGCTGCATTTACTCACTGTCACCGTAGTTCAGCTGGCCCATGTGGGCTGCCGCATGTCCCCTTTCCATCCCAATTGTCATTCCTTATGGATCATTGCCAAGCTTTACATCAACAACAATGAGCAGAACATTATGGATGTCTATGCTAAAACTTAAATTTCTATTCACTGGATAGTATCTTTGTACCATTTTACATCAATATTTATTTTGCATTATTCTTAGAGGACATTTGACAATTTTTGAATGAACAATAAAATTCATGCCTTTCAACTCTTCCTCAGTGTTGAGATGTGCTGTGTGGGTAAGTGACATGACAAGGCATCAATGCAGTAATTATCATACAGTAAGAAAGGTATTGAGTGAGTAACCTAGACACACAAGCTTAAGGATTGCATGGGGTTTTTTTATATAAAATAATATATAAACCCCGGGTGTGCCATGCTGGCCCTGCATGGTGGTGCACATGGAATAAAAGAGAACCAGTAGGAAAAAAGACAAAGGAAAAAGGTATCATAATCCAGTGCAGGGCCAGCCAGATAGCTCAGCAGACTAAAGCACCTGCTCAGGCAGGCACAGGGACAGGGGCTCAATCCCCGGCATGGTTTGCTGGCCCTGCCTCCATAGGGTGCTGAGAGGGCTACTGAGACTGGGCGTGGGGTGCACGCCTGTTATCCCAGCACTTGGGAGGTTGAGAACAGGAGGATCACTATGAGTCCAATCTGTGTAGTGAGACCCTGTAGACCCTGTACCAAATACATAAAAAATATTAATAAAAATAATCCAGTGCAGACAATGTTTCTAAAAGCATGCCTAGATGTAGAATAATGCTCATACATGTGTTATATGTTCTTTGACCTAGAAGTGTGGTTTTCAATCTATACACAAGATGACTAAATGTATAAGGTCTTATAAATAAATGAATCTGGTGCTAGAAAAATAAGAGGGAGTGGAATGGAGGGAAAAATAGATTTGATGTGTGTTATGTACATATGCTCTCCCCTGTAAATGTATTGCAAGCATGTACTAATATTTTTTTTAAAAAAAACATCCTATAGCCCTGGGAGGTTTAGAGCTAATCAGTTGGAGGGAGCTCAGGGTCTTGAATCTGTGAATCGTCTCCATTTACAGAATTTCTTATAACTCAACTGTAAACCTGCCTTGCATCTGGCTCAGCCCTCTGGGCTGTGCTGAGTGGAAAGCACCCTGAGTGAGTCAGGGGTGCGCTGCCTTCGGCCAGAGGGGCGCCTCAGAGTGTGCTTCCCACCTCCCATGCTGCTCCTAGAGAGGATGGGTCATGGAGTTTGGAGCCACGACACGCAGCCTACTGCTCCAGTCTCTTCTGCGTGTGGGTCAGCAGCCCCACAGGCCTGCGGCCAGGCCCTGCGCTGGGGTCTGGTGGCCGGCCACCTTCCAGGGCTCTCGTGGCGCAGACCCGGCCTTTCCTCTAGGACTCGGTTTCAGGCAGTGCTGACACACCAGCCATGGGAGGAGCTCTCTTCTCAGCAACAAGAGAGACTTGGAAGTGGCCGGAAGCCACGGCTGTGGTGCAAGGGCACCAAGGGAGCGCGACGCGCTTCCTTAGGGAAGAACAGAATTCTCCCTGCTGACCGTGAGGAGAAGGGCTGAAACATGCTCAGAGGGAACAGAAAAACGATGCGCTGGGAGAGCTGAGTTCACCCCAGCATGGCTTCCTGGCGCTGGGGTCTGGTAACCTGCAACACAGGTCCAATTGAAGACATTATTTATTTATTTATTGTAAACTTTTGCTAATTTTACTGGTCTTTCATGATATGAAATCTCAATTGTATATAGATTTCAATTGAAATCAATTAATTTGATTTTAATTTTAATTTTTTGTTTTTACATTCATTGTTCTCAGCCCAGGCTCGTGGACATTCTGTCTGCTGCCCGTGCAGGGCACGGCCCCATTGCTTCCTGCCTCTCTCTTCTGAGCCCCGGCCATTCAAGGAAGATGTGCCTCCCTGCTTCCTAGAAGCTTTCACTTGGTGTAAAATTGCATTTATCATACAAGAGGAGGAGATTGTCTCACCTAGAACCTCCTAGAATCAATATTAAATACAGCAGTTTAGTTTGCTTTTTAAGGAATACCTGTGTAGATTACCTGTGAAAACTCAGCGATTCTCAGCCACATAAACATGGCTGCTGATCTACCTGAAGTTAAAGTCAAGTGCGCACCTACTCCTGAGTTACTTCCTGGGTAGCCGAGGACTGTTTTGGCCCCATGGCCCTTTGGATCTGATATTTAGCAAAAATCGTATTTTTCGAGGCCCAGCACCTTCTCAGTCTGATGGCTGCTGACTCTCGGAGAGTAAATAGACTCTGTTTCATTCCCAGAGCAGATCTCTTAGCAAAGCCTCCGCAGAACATAGAATTATAGCAGTAAAGCAAGGACAAGTTAAATGGGCTAATCTGCATCCATTTTGTAAGACGCTTTCCTTCATAGTGGGTTTTGATCAACTCTTTTGAGAGGCATGTGTGCTGAAGGAGGGATGCGCCAGAAGTACAGCAGACCACAGGTTTCAGGCCCAGAAATGTCGCATTTGTATTGTTGTGATGGATGCCATGGCGCCTGTGTTTGACTTCCCTGTCTGTGGTGAGGTATGTACTGAGGTGCCACAGTCATCTGCTGTCCCCATGAGGTCCCAATTATGGAACCATCCCCTTAGATGAATTCAACCTTTATAAAAATAGTGTATGTAATGCTATCATGGACAGGTTTATTTATTTAAAAAATATTCTTTATTTCTATTTTTACTCAGTTCATGAATACTCAGGGATGTGATTTTCAAATGGCACACCATTTCCATGCGAATCCTGTGTACACTGGTAGCTGATAAACTCCTCCAGCGGTGCTCTCAGAGGCTCTCCAACGTGAAATGAGGCTATCCCCATGCCAAATTGTGGCCCAGGAGCTCCGAAGGCTGGAATCAGACCAGAGAGCCTGGTATTGGTGGAACCTAAAGAGACACACTAGACAAGGAGGCAGGCAGGCGGACGGGGTTGCAGGCTTCACCCTTCCACAGCTCCCAGCTGTATGGAAGGAGCCACCTCCCACTGAAGGGAGAGAGGCAAAGAAAGCCAAGTCTAGGTCTTAGAGTGGAACTGCAGCACTAGGCCCTCCATGGGGTCAGGTGCCAGGCCGGGCCCCGTGACCCACACCACCAAGGCCTCAGGACGGCCAGGCCGTAGTCCCATGCATGCCCAGGAACAGTGCCAGCACTTCCCACCCTCAGGCCGCCACAGGAGAGGGAAGCAAGGCTCCTCTGGGACAGCAGGGCAGGGAAGCCAGCGCCAGGCTTTGCCTGGGCCTCGGGGTGACCATACCGGCACCAGGCAACAACAAAGACACCAACACCCAGGGAAAGCGCTCTAGTGGAGCCTGTGGCCTAGCACTGTGCCCAGGTGCAGAGCTGAAAGGAGGTCACACTCAACAACAGGACCTCCCAGGAGCATTCCCAGGGGTGCCAGCAGCAGTCGCAGCAGAGAAAACCACGTCCTTGTCGCTCCATCAGGCTGAAAGGAGGCTCTTCCCAACTTCAGTGCTGGCAGGTTTCCTGATTGTGCCCATATCTATAGATACAAATTCATGAAGAGAGGTGGTATTAAATATTCTCTACTTATTGCTAACTTTAAAAGTCTGATGTTTTATAACGTGATGGCATATTAGGGAGTTACCTATAGATTTGTATGTTATTAAGAATTCATATTAGATAGTATCAAGTATATATTGAATGCTAGCAGATTTTTCTATGTAACAGTTTTATGATTTTTCTGTTAATATGTTAAATTATTAATTTGAAATTTTCTTAAGTTTTATTTTTCTTAGTACCTTACTTAGCATCATTTTCATAAATAAGCAGATATGAAATTATCCTATGGTTTTATTTTATTCTACTTAGTAACTTTTTTGTATTAAAGTAACATCTGTCATGTAAAAAAATATGAAAACCTTTTATGTTTTGGAGTGCTTTAAAAAACATCTAAGCAATTTTTCCCCCTTAAATACTTTGCACAATTCATTTTGTCTGGCTTTCCTTTTTAATTTTTTAAAGAACGCAAAATAGTAATAGAAAAAAAAACAGTATTAGAAACGATATGAAGTTTCACTAAACAAAGTCATAAAAATTCCACAATGGTTGCTGTATTATGTGATGCTATCTTCAAATTAGTTGTTCAGAAGAAACCGAAGCGACTTTTTTCTCAGTTCCTCGTATAAACATTCGCTTCCTTAGGGGTTCTAGTTCTTCGGAACCCAGCTTTTACAGGGGTGCGGGCTTAGGTTGGAGTTTGGAACTTGTGGGCTCTGGGATCCCACCAGGAGGCTGGCTCACACCCTAGGTCTCGGGCGAGAGGTGGGCGTGGCCATGCCGCATGCTCCGCCCTCCCCGGGCCCCGCCCTCCCCGCTTCTGGCAGCCCTGAAAGCAGTCTCCATGCCCCTCACTCCCGCCCGACCTTCCTTCTGACCTGGAGTCAGCCGGCTGCGGGCTGCAGTCTCCCGAGACGCTGAGCTTGGCCACAGTGTCCTCTCGTGAGTTGGGTATTGTGTCCAGCAAGGGGAAAACTGGTATGGGTTCTAGTATAATATTTTGTGGAAAAGATTTTTTTTTTAATTTGTCTTTTTGAGACCAGGTCTGGCTGCGCAGGTCCGGCTGTCCTGAAGCACACTTTGTAGTCCAGGCTGGATCCTCTTTCTTCTTTGATGTTCTCATATGCATATTTTATAGAATTTTGGAGAGCAGCACGTCATACTTAATTCCTATTATGCCTTTTAGCTTCCACTTTGTTGTTTATTTTATATTGTATTTCTTTGCTTTTAAGCAGGTTGGGAAATGACTCATTTCGCCGTGCTTTTAAGAAGAGCAGGTCCTGAATTACTTATCAGTTGACTCAGCTACCTGCTCTTTCCTTTGCTTGCTGTAGATGCTGTTTCTTGTACTTTCTTTGTCAAGTTGCTCATGTAGTTAGTTTACTGTTTTCATCATTAGCTAATGACTGCTGATGTACATCTTTTCCCCTGGGCTCCGTTCTTATCCTGTTTCTTATGTATTCGGAGTTTCATACAGTGTTTTCATAAAATACTGTGGCTTTAGATGTTTGTTTCTGACATGAATTATGGAAATATATCAATGTTAATAAAGTAGGCATTTCGATATTTTTTAAAATTTCTTTGTGTAACTATTAAACATGAACAGCAAATATTCATAAGAGACTTACCCACATAAGTGTTTGGTTTGTTTGCTTATTTATTTATTTGATACAGTGTCTCACTGCGCAGCTCAGGCTCTGTAGGGATCGTCCTGTCTCAGCCTCTCCAGTGCTGGGATTACAGGTGTGCACCACCAGGCCCGGTTTCAATGGCCGGCACATGCACCCGGGTTCTGGGGCAGTACGGCACGAGGTTCCAGGGATTGAACCCAGGTCTCTGCACTTGCTGGGCAGATGCTTAGACTACTCCCCAGCCCCTCACTTAAGTGTTTAATTTCATGGTAGTAAAGCTATGCTAAATACAGGCTCAATGTGTGAAATACACTGGGAGCCCTTCAGGGAGGGTCTCTTCATGCATACAAAATTTGTCCATCTAGGTTTAGTTTGTATAACTAAACAACTGTTTGATATATATATATATATATATATATATATATATATATATATATCTTACAGTGTCAAAACAGTACAATTCTACAGTCTGTTATCCGCAGCCATGAAATTCAAGTGACTTGAGAACTGATTACTCGGGAGCGTGCACACCTCTAAGCCCTGGTAGAGCGAGCAAGAAGGTCCGGGTGGTCCTGCTGCTTGCCTTGCGCTCTTTTCTGCTCCATTGCAGATGGGCCGCGCCCAGGTCAGCGAACTTTGGCTTCTGCTCCCTCCTTGGAGGGCAGCACTCCGCATCACCAGTGTTCTGCTGCAACCAGACTGAGTTCCAGAATACATCTGCCTCCGGATTTGGTACAAAAGATTCACCCGCTTCTAAGATGCTTACCCCGCAGAACAAGTACACGTGCCCTTTTAGCTCACTCTCTTTTCTCCTGTGTGTGGCATGCTGCGGATGGGGCCAGCACCTACTATAGGAGCCAGCGCTCCCCAGACACAGCTGCTGGGGGCCACAAGATGTCCCTCTGTGGCTGGAGACCAGGAACCCAGGGCAGCCTCAGAGCTGGGCACCATCCATGCAATCCGTGCAGTGCAGGGGAGTGGGAGGCCAAGGACCCTGAGACGGGACGGAAGGGTCTGCATTCAGGGCTGGTGGCTGCGGCTGGAGAGGGCCAGGGGAAGGAGCTGAGCCCCGCAAGCTCAGAGGCCATGTCCAAGATGAAGAAAATAAGCTCCCTGAGGGTAGGAAACAGCCTCAGCTTCCCCAAGAGAATCAGCACACAAGCCTGGCGCTGACCGTCATCTTTTTGTCTTTGCAAGTCAAGGTTTCCTGAAGTCACTGATGGCCCAGGCTGCATTTAAGCATGTGAATCTCCTGCCTTGGCCTTCCAGAGTGCAGGGAATGCAGGGGTACAACACTGCATCACACTCTGAAGGTTTACAAAGC
>NDGM011098284.1:0-11750 GCA_002564305.1 Octomys mimax | reverse complement strand
AACTCAGGCCCTTGCACTTGCCAGGGAAGCGCTTATTCCACTGAGCCATCTCCCTGGCCTCAGCACTAGGTGATTTTTAGGTGTGTGTGTTTAAAGTTTTCATAAAGGGTATTCCAAAGCCCATGATGACGTGCAGCTCAGGGACGCTTCACGACACTGAATGCACACATACCGCCATCGCCCAGGTCGGGAGCAGAACACGGTCCGGACCTCCAGCCGCCTGCCCACCGCCTCTCTGCCCCGCTTTGTTCAGCCTGTTGGTGCTCTCCCTCCCGACTGCTGGAATCACACAAACAAGCTCATTTGTGTCCAGCTCTTCTCACTCACCGCGTGAGAATCATCCACAATGTTAGGGGCAGGTGGCTTGTGCTCGTTGACAGGAACCTTCCTACCTGTCCATTTTGCTGTAGGTGGCATCTGTGTGGTTCCCAGGGGCACTGCCACTGGATTTCCCTCGCCGCATCTTCAATGTGTGCCAGTGGACACTTCTGTTGGGTTTGTACCCAGTACTGCAGGACGGGCACCCTGGGGCCGAGTACCTGAGGAGCCGTCCTCCGGAGCGCCTTTTCACCCCGCGTCAGAAGGAGTGGTACCCTGCTCCCCGTCCCTATTTATTTATTTTAAAGAGGAAAAAACCCCTGAAAACAGTACGAATGAAGACAAAATCAAAGCAAAATAAAAACAATAAAATGGTACAGAATTTCAAAACAAGAACAGAAAATTAACAATGGTTGTTATATTCTTTTTTAAAATGTACTTGTCACTAAGCCCTGACTCTGGCTGGCTCAGCGTGCCCTGGGGGAGGGGGGCTGGTGCCACACGTGGTGCTGGGGATGGAACTGTGGTCACTGGGCTTGGCGAGGCAGGCACTTTAGTCTGCTGAGCTGTCTTGCCGGCCACCA
Source organism: Octomys mimax (assembly GCA_002564305.1). Lineage (NCBI taxonomy): Eukaryota > Metazoa > Chordata > Mammalia > Rodentia > Octodontidae > Octomys > Octomys mimax. Next base: position 10,848 of record NDGM011098284.1, on the reverse strand, counting down.
ACAATGGTTGTTGTACTACACATTGTTATCATCAAATGTGTCGCTCGGACTACCAGACACAGGCATGTAAGACTGACCAAACAAACACTAACCCTTCCTTTCAATAAACCTTAGTTTTTTCCTTGTCCTTTTTACTTTTTATTTATTTTTAATGTTTTAAGGATTTATTTATTTGGTACTGGTTCTTGCTATGCAGCTTGGACTCATAGTAATCCTTCTTTCCATTTTAGCCACCCCAGAGCTGGGATCACAGGCATGTGCCACCACGCCTGGTTTTGGTGGCTAGCTCGGCACAGGGCCGGCATGGAACCTTGGTCCTTGGGCTTGCCAGGCAGGTGCTTAGACTGTGGAGCTAGCTCCTTGGCCCAAACAATGAATTTATTTTTTAATGCATTTTAAGGAGAATATAAAATAGCAGAAAAGACATTAGATATGATACACAGTTAAGAAAAATACTATCGAAGGTATTTAACTGTGGTTGTTACACGTGTACTTTGCTGTCCTCAGTGTAGCTGCTCAGGTTGCAGACATTAGCATATAAAATTTGCCAAAGTAGAAAATTTAAACGTTACCTGCTACCTTCAAAAAATGACAGATACTTCACTTGATCTTAGCCAAAAGGCCGAGAGCGATCAAAAACAGACAGAAATTAGTCGCACTGATAGAAATTAGCTATTCTGTGTGTATACTTACGTGATTCCCCCTCCCCTTCCTTTTTCCTGTCCTTGCCGTGTGGAATTTTCACTTAACACTAGGTGTCCCTTTGCAGTAATCGAGCCCATCTTCTCACGATATTCATTTTATCCTCAGGGCAACCGTCCTCCGGGGTTCCTCGCCCACGTCACCGGGCGCTCGCTGGTTGGCTCCATGAGATCCACTTCCGCTCCTGCGCCTGCGCTGGGGCTCGAAAGCCCCAAGATTCACGCTTGCTCCCTCCTCCCGCCCGCTACAAGTGCCGTGATGTCTTTCTGTTCCCCAGTTCTGTGGGCATAAAGGAGCCTCTCCTTCCACGTGGCAAGGAGGCAGCTCATCTTCCTGCCAGACCATCTCAGCCCGGCTCTTTCTTGGGTCAGCGGGGTTGGTTCAGAGCTCACTGAGCTCTGCTCCAGTGAGGGACAGCAGCCATGAGAAGGGACAGGAGAAGCAGCATGCCTCTGTGGCTGTCACCCTCTCGCCACATCCTGCTTCCTCCTGAAGCCCTCCTGATGGCCTAGTGAGACAGGCAGCACTCGCCCCATTTTATAGATTACAAAACTGAGGCTCTGAGAAGTCGCGTGGTTGACCTTTGGGCAGGCTGGATTTGAAGTGGCAGCTGTGGTCCTTCATCCTGTCCTATATGTTTGAACCAGGACAGGTGCAAAGGGAGTTCTTTTTAGTCCCGGGGAAGGGAGACCTGGAGCCGAGACAGCTGGTCAGAGACTGAGCCGGAAGCAGGGCTGGAGGGAGGAGGGACAGGCAGAGCAGGTCGCTTTGCAAAGGAGTTGGGGTGTGGAGGGCAGAGGGCTGGGCCAGAGCTGTGTGCAGGAGGCCTGGGTGGCATCCCGGGCCCAGTGGAGCAGAACGAGCAGGTACTCCTTGGGCTCACAGGGGCCCCTACCCAAGGGGCCCGCGACCCTGTTGGGGCCCGCTCAGCCCTTAGTGGCCAGGAGGGTCACCAGACAGCCACCTGGAAAGCAAGAGCTAGGTGCCCACTTCCCGGGAAGCCTGCAGTGCCTGCTCCAATCCGTCCAGACCAGCAGCCCCCTGAGTAGCCAGCCGTGGTGTTGGAAGAGCACTGGATGGGGATCCACAGGGCCGTGAGGACTCTGGTCCAGGGGACATGACAGCCTTAGGGGAGACAGTGCTGGAAAGACTCTTGGTGNCGTAGGTGCCAGCCCTCCTTCTTGGGTCTGGGTCAGTGCAATGGGTGGGGACAACCCATGGCTCCACAGCTCTTGTCCTCAGATGTCCTGCGATTTCACTGGTGCTAGGGGTTGCATGACCGATTCTGTAGGGACCAGGTATCCTCCTTCTTCACTTGGAGGACTTACTCTTCCTTAAAAACCTTGATCTTTAGGCACCAAGCTGCTTAGAGGGACTCAGAGCTTTGCGCCCTTTGGGGTTTGGGAAGGGACAGGAAGAAGTGAGGGGACAGGACGAGAGGGAATTTCCCTGGCAGTTCACTCCAAGGAGAATTTCAGCTTAAAGCAGGCTCTATTCCTCGTGGGACCTCCCTGGTGCGCTCCTGTCCCCAAGGCACAGTCCTCCAAACACACGCCCCACCCACCCGCACTTGGGAGCACGCAGCGCTCACCCACGCGGTCCTCCACACGCGCTCACATCAGCGCACGCCCGCGTGCATATGGCATGAAGGAGAAAGCCTGCGTCTGGCTTTCCCAGGCCACTGGAGATGGACGAGTGGGAATTCTGTGTTTATCTTGGACTGGAGGCTGGAGTTGGCGAGCCCTGCCCTCCCTGGGGCATCCTGGCATTCCAAGCCCCAGTGCTGGGGAGAAAGGGGCGAAGGATTAGCTTCCGATCCCAGGATGGGACTGCGCGGAGGGAACCCAGAGGGCAAGTTGCAGCAGCGAGTGTGTGCGCGTGTGTGTGCTCCTCTCCCGCTCTCTCGCTGGGTGGCTGCGGCCGGCAGCCAGGGGGGAGCCGGCCAGCCAGCCATCCTGGAGGTCTTTGTTGATAGTTTCTGCGTTGGGAAGCAATGTCTTCAGGCTGGCTTTCTAAGCTCAGGTTTCGCTTTCTTTTGCTTGTCTGTCATGGGATGAATCTCCCAGAGGGAGCAGCTCTCATCTAACCAGGAGAGAGCACCCGGATGCCTTCCTCAAACTCAGACTTAGAGTATCAGGCAGATCCACAGCCTACCTGGCAGCAGCTGCTGACCTCAGCAGCAGGCAGGACAGCCACCGTGTAGACATCAAGGGTGTGACCTTGGCCACCAGGCCACTTGCTTAACAGTCCCCATCCTTTCTCCATCAGCTGTGGAACGCTGGGCCGGTGGCTTAGTTGTCTCTCTGTCCCCATTTCCAAGTCCACGATGGTAGTGCTTGAGGGAACCGTGGAGGAATCTGGCAAGCCATCTAGATGTCGCACCTGGAAGCATGTGGAGCAGAGTCCAGTCCACTTGAGCCCCATGAAGTGACAGCTCTTTGCGTTGACATGTGTGGAGAACTTATGGAGCACTTTCTGGAATGCTGTCTGAGGGATGCTGCCAAGGTTCTCGAATCCTTCCCTGGGAGACCATGGGTGGGGCGTGACTTGCTCCTGGCTGTCCAGTGAGCCAGAGGAGCGGGGTCTGGAACTGGTGCAGCCCTGACTGTCCTGTGGGGCAGAACACTGCCTTTACACTGCCAGGCCAGCTGAGGACCACGGCCAGGGGCTTTTGAGTCTCATGACATGAATAGGGTTGCTGAGAGGCGTGCTCACAGGTCATGACGGTAGCTGGAGGTAATCAACTCAGCCCTCAAAACGGATGTTCTTTCAGGGCTATTGGTGCTGCGTGGCACAGCATGTGTGCCCGGTACATGGGAGACAGGGCCTGCTAACTGAATTTGTAGTGGTGTGAGGGTAATAGGCTTATGTAAAACCAGTGGACCAAAAATACAGACTAAGAAAACCCAGAGGCCGCACAATTAGTAATAGGGAACAAACATGCTATTTTCCCTCATTTTTCTTCCTGATGTTGCCCGTGAAGGAAGGGTTTCCTCCCACCCCTCGTCCATCAGCAGTCAGAGCTTGGTGACAACCATACTCTGGGTCTGGCCTGGCAGCCTGGTGTGGGCTGGGCCGGGCTGGGAGTGAGGGCCAGGGATGCCCGCCTCCGCCCTCTGGCTCGCCCTGGTGTGGTGCAGCGGTGCTCTGGCTGGTCTGGCTGAATTCACAGCCTGTGTAGTTCACTTCCAGCACCCTGCACCTCTTGCTGTGCCCTGGAGGGTTCTGGAAGAGTTGTCCATTCAGCCTGGTGGGTAAGAGTTCTTGGGTGGACTGGGCCATCACCCTTCCTCCTGGCCCACCCCTGCCCTGGCCTGCACGGCCACCTGGGTGGCCCCCTTGGTAGGCTCTGCTGGTGGTGTGGACTGTGTCTGCATCCTGCTGGGCAGCAGTCTTGGCAGTCCTCTTTGGGTTTTTCACACCCTGTTTGCTTTTGCTTGGCTTTGGAGCCTGCTGGTTTGCACACCTGCCCGGCCACTCCTGCAAAGGGAGCCATGGGGATCCTGGGCCACGGGACGAGAACCCAAGCTCGGGAAGCAGCCCTGCCTCCTTCACCCTCTGATTCTGGAGTTTGGAGCTGATGGTAAGCCCTGCCCCTTCTCCTGGACATAGGCTATGTGGGCCCCACGGATATCAGAACTGCTGCACAGAAGAGGAGGAGCAATGTGGGGTATCAGAGTGCTAGGCTGGGTGTCTGGTCCCCTCCTGACTGTGGTGCTGGACTAAGTTGCCTTCTCCCTCTGAGCCAGCAGAGCTTACTTACCATCCGGTGAGGAGGGAGCCAGGAGCCCATGATGAAGGTGCCCTCTGGGCTACGAGCAGGAGCTTGCCTGAGACCTCTGCCCTGGAAGTGGGTTTGGCCTGCCTTTGCTGGGGGAGCAGAGGAGGGCCCTGCCACTGAAGGTTTTAGATGTTACCGCCCCTGGCTCCTGTCCTTTCTGCCTCCCAGCCAGACCCCTTCTCAGGCCCCTAGGTAGTCCCTGGTGCCATAGCTGCCTTCCTCTTCCTGCTCCTCTTCCTCCTCAAGATCCAGACCTCAGGTATGGAGTCATCTTGACTGCTGGCGTCCTGGCACTGCTGGCTCATCTGTCTGTTGTGACCACTAGAGTGTGGCTCTTTAGGCTGGGGGTCCCAGGGCCCTTGCAGAGATGGTCTGCTGAGGGCAGGGTGAGAGGTTTGCAGAAGAGAGAGGACCAGGTAGATCTGAGGCAGGGCAGGAAGAGGGACACATGGGCTTGGTGTGACCTGGGTGCATCTGCCAGAAAATCACTGTGGGTAGCCTGGGCCAGCAGTGGTCTCCCCAGTGGCAGAGGTGGAGGAGGGGGTGAGCACGGGTCTGGGGCCCTGCCCCCCACTGCACATTCTGCTCAGAGCCCAACACTTCCTATGCTTCTTTCTCAGAGAGGGCACATGGGCCTATGGCCCTGCTCACTCCAGGACAGTGGGTGTCATCTCATTCAGAGCTCTTGGGCAGGCTGTGTGGACCTAGCCACACTGCAGCCCAGAGTCTGGGCACAGGGACCTATGTGCCCTGGAGATCCAGTGTGTGGCACCCAGTGTGGGGTGGGCACTGCTGAGGACACCCTGCCTGTCCCTCCCCAGCCTAGTCCCTAGAGTACCTCGGGGTAGAGAGCTTATGCCAGCTGCAGGTAGGGAGGGAGAGGGCCACAGGGAGAGGCGCACTCTGCCTGCTCACCTCAGCCAGGGCAGCAGGCCATTCTAGGCAGCGGGACATCGTAGTTGGAGTTCTGACCAGGAGGGGACTCCAACTGCTGAGGTAGCGCTGTGTTTAGTGAGTGACCCCGGTAAAGGACAGTCATGGGGATGCTTTTGGGGAGCAGTGGGCTCTTCCCAGTGAGCGCATTTTAATGGAATAGTGACAGGCGGGGTGAAGGAACCTGGCTGCATGCACCTCAGCCTGCAGACCCTGGACCAGAGCCAGAGGAGGGGAGGTGGCAAGTGTCACACCACCATCTCCCAATGGTCCTGGAAAGCCCCAGCCCTTACCACTGGGGTTCAGTTGGAAGATGGGGTTGGGTCTCCTGCTCCAGGAGGCCTCACCACTGGCCAGGTGTCAGGGGTGACCACCGCCCTGTACCACCACGAGCCTCAGTCTCCAGAAACTTGGCCAAGTGTAGAGCTTACTTTAAAAGGGGACTGCAGAGAGGGCTGGCAGGCGATGGCCAAAAGGTTGCAGGCCCAGTATATGCAGGGCTGTGAAGGCTGAGGCAAGACCAGAGTCAACTCTGGAAAGTCCAGGGGAGAGGTGAGGTCCGGCATGGAGGGTCCCACTTTGGGTGAGTGACAACCTGCAGGATGGGGTTGCTGGGTCGGTCTAGCTGGGAAAGGCCAGGACTGCGCACACAGGGGATATCTCCAGAACACCCAGCCTGCATCCTTGGCCTGGACCAGGGAAGAGCACCTGGTCAGATGGCCGAGGGGCTCTGGGCACAGCTCCAAGACAGTGATGACAACAGTCACTGCTTCTTGAGCACTAGCGTGGGTCCAGTGTGTGCTGAAAGTTGCCTGTGGTACATCCTCAAGATGGTGCTGGCATCTACTGGCACCTCCTTGCTGCAGATGGGGAAACTGAGGCACAGACTGGTCCAGTACACTTCCCAAAGTCCCATGGCTGGTAAGAAGCAAAGGGGGTTTTGTCCTGGTGGTCGGAGGCTGAGAATGAGGGGCTTCTCCACTTCCTGCCTGTCAGGACAAAGAGCAGGAGGGGCTGGGTTTTGCACTTGGAGCTGGAGTGCCCTGGGCAGTGGGGTCTCTGTTCATCCCTGAGTGGTTGCTGAGCTCACCAGGTGCCCTAGGCTCACCAGGCTGCGAGAATGTGCATTCCTCAGATGCATTAGCGATAACAGGGTACAGTGGGAGGTGCAGAGGTTTAATTCTTGCTCCTAAAGTTTGCATGTAGCAAGACGATTTTGGAGGGCAGGACACTTGCTCAGCCCTTACTGGGAAAGTGCTTGCTGGCTGTTCTTAGCTGAAATGCGGCTGCCTGCCAGCGCAGCGGTGTGGGGAGATGAGCCCTTGATTATTGCCTTGATTGCCGGCCTTGGTCAGGTCTCGCGAGAGTGGGTGGGTCCGACTCTTGTCCCCTTGTCCATCCTGTGGGTTCCAGTTCCTGCTATGAACTGCAGCAGGGTGGCCAAGCAGACTCCAGCGCCACCCTTCTAGACCTGCAAGAGCCCAGCCAGCCCACTTTCCTTATAAACGACCCTGCCTCCGGCGTTCTGCTGTTGCCAGGGAAAGCAGGCCAAGAGGCTGCTTTATAACGTCGTTGTGACCTTTGCCAAAGGCCAGAGGTAGGCTTTCTGGACGCCCGTCGTATGGAAGTGGTGCCCAGCGTGGCGAGGGCGTGGGCCCCGGACACAGACGCTGTGCTCCCGGTGCCCAAGGACGTGTGCTGCACGCGGAGTTTCTGTTTTCTCCTCGTTTCATGGTCCACAGCCTTCTGAAAGGACTTGTTGTTCATTACTATTGGCTTGCTGCCTGAGCGCTACGTGGGATTCGTTAAAACTCGGGCTCTGGCAAATTTGATTTTTACTGAAAATTACCCATTTTTTAACATTTAAAATGTTATCAAGCCATGTGGCCATTGCCGTCTTGGGCAGAAAACATCTTGGATGAATTTGCATTTTTAATTCTTGGCATTTTTATTTTGCTTCAGTTCCCAAAGAGTATGTTTCCCACGTCTTTTTAAAAAAATTAAAGAAAGAAGGCAGCCTGCAACAGGGCCAGGGTGCCACGCACAGAGCGGCAGAGTTGTGTGTGTCCCCTCGCTGCTCACTGCCCAAGCCTGCCAGGTACTGCCGCAGTGGGGCCCGCCTGCCGCTCTCCAGCCGAGTCTTCCAGAAGCCACTTATGAACGGTGTGAGGTCATTGCTCATAATGGGCCGCTGTTCCCTGGAGAGCCCCCACTTTGCCGGGCAAACACCTGCATTATTTAGCAGCTCCACATGCTTTCCGGCCACCTTCGCCCTGTGCCAGGCCATCTTAGCATTGGGGAAGGTGGACACAGAGGTGTCCCAGCGAGAGAGGACTTAAAAGAACAGCAGGGCCACATGCCAATGGAGACACTGAGCCAGAGAGAGGGAAAAGGGGGTGGCGTGCTCACTTGTCACCCAGTGCAGGGCTCCTGGCCACCTGCTCAGCACCTGGCAACACAGAAGTGAGGCATGGATTTGCCCTAGCCATGATGTGGGCAGGGTGAGGGCATGCAGGTGGGTGCCAAGCGGGCACCCAGAGGATAGGGATTGGGTCTCCATTGTCCACGGGGGAAGCCCAGGTTCAGCGCCTTCTCACAATTCTGCCCAGTGAAGATGAGGGTCCTAGGTCCACCTTATGGGCAGGAGTGTCACCCAGCAAATGGCCACAGCCCAGGCAGGGAGCTATGGGTCCCATGTTGAAGAGCGCAGATAGGAGCTCAGGCCACCTGGGGATGAGATTCGGGTGAGGGGACAGAGATAGCTGCAGTCCCCACAGAGGGAAAGTACAGCAGAGCCATGCGAAAGTGAGGGCCAATGAAGTAAGTAAGCAGGCCCCGGAGGACAGCCAGGGTGACTGTGGTCTGCACCCGAATCCCAGATGGAGTCTGTCTGTGGCCATGCTGTGTGGCCATGTGCTGGTTTTTCAACCTCTCTGTGCCCCTGTATAAATAAAGGACTGGCCATAGCACGCACCATAGGAGGTTGTGGTGCATATTACAGAAATCATACACCTGATATCTATGCCCACAACAGTGCTTCACAAGTCCCCAAAGGAGTCTACACCGTCATGTGGGCCTTGAGGGACTGTTTTCTCCTTTCTGAAGCACGTGCACAAATCCTGTGCCATGTCAGTCCTGCTCTCTCTCCAGCGACTCCGAGGGGGCATGCAGCCCGCTTTGCGAAGTGAGGAAGACACATTTGAATTTGTTAAAAGAAAAACAAAAAACACAAAACAACAAAAGCCCCAAAGCAAACAAACACAGCGTGCCACAGGACGCAGTTTCCTGCAGCCGGCGCCTTGTGCAATATGGTGTGGTGGGCCTGGGAAGCTTGGCCACAGATGGGCGGCTCGGGACCAGCCCTGTTTTCTAAATATGCGGCTCCTCAGTGTACATGATAATGCGCAGACACATGGCTGCTTGGCTCTCCGGCTTCGGCGACAGTGCGATTCTTGGCCTGCCGCCCCGGTCCGGCTCTCCCCTGCAGATGGTGGGCACCGGAGTCTGTCTAGATGTACACGGATACGGGGCGGAAGCACAGACTGGTGTCCCTGCCCGCAGTGCTGCCCGCAGGGTGACGGAGTGCTGTCCTACCTGTGTGAGCTCAGGGCAGGAACTGGGACATTGGTGTGCTGGGGGCACCGCATCAGGGTGCCAGCGGGTTCTGTGCTCACGCCTAGGTGCCCCCCCCAGGCCTCAAGATGAGAGGATCCTGGGGGTAGATGAGCCTGCCAATGAATCTAAATGTGTTGTCAGGAGGTGGGGTCTGGTGGGAGACCAAGGTTGCTGGGGCCCTGACCCTGGAGGGTCCTGCCCCTCCCTGCTTCCACTTTTGCACTCCACCTCCTTCCCACTGCTCAGTGAGCGGACCCCTGCCATGTGGTCCTCTGTGGGGCCAGTGGACAGCAGGCTGACATTGAGACAAATTAAGCTATTTTGTCCGAGCAACAAGGAAACTGACTAAATAAGTGAGACTGACACCTGAACTCAGGTCTTCTAAGAAAAGAGGGAGGAATCCAGGGAGCCCCCTGGAAGGCAGTGGGGGCTGGGAGGCGGGGCATCTCTTCTCCATGTTGGGCTTCCAGGCTGTAGGCAGTGTCCTTGGCTTTGAGCTGCACTCAGCAGTGGTGATGGCGTGTGGCTGGACCTGAAGCCCAGTCCTTTGTAAAATGGAAGTTGTACCCCGAGCGTGGGACTGGGGAGCCACTGTCCCGAGGGGCAGGTGATGAACAGGTGCCCTAGCTACAGGGACTTTAGGAACTAAACCCGGCTCACAGTGAATGCAGCTTTTATTATGCCTACAAAGATTTAATACTGACAGTGGCAGAGCTCCCCTCTCTGAAGTAATCTGAGTCACACTTTTTGAGCAGTGACTTGCTTCTTGGTGAGTCTCACTGTCATCACCTGCAGCTTTACATTCGCAAGCTCCTAGCTCATCCGCCAGCACCTCTGCGGCCCACCTGGGGTCACACATGCATGTGCCCAGCGAGCACATTCTCAGGCAGCAAGCTCCTGACAGACTGCTCTGCACCGTGGCTGCACCTGTCCCTGAATCGGAACAGCAGACCTGAGCGTACCAATAGCACGCCAATGTGTGACCCAGAGGACGAAGAGCAGTGCTCTGTGATGGAGATGGGGAGGGTGTCTTGAAATGGACCGAAATCCTCAGCATTGGCAGAAGCCAGGGGACCCACAGGGACCCTGTGCAGGACGCTGGGAGCACATGTGCCGGTGATGTGTCTACCTCCTCCTCTGTCCCTAGTGTGCAGTGGCTCAAGAGCCACATCCTACTGGGGGGCGCTGATTGACTGGTCAGGTCCTGTGGTCCTGTCAGGTACCTTCTGGCCTCTGGGCTTCCTAAGTAGGAGGCATGGGCTGAAATCCCTTAGGCCATGCACTGAGAGAGACCATGTCCCCTTACAAGTGGCCTCTGCCCTGTGGGAGGAGTAGGCTGAAAGCTCATCATGGAATTCGCTTAGCCTTTTCTCTCCCTCTATGTCTGCAGCGGGGCCACAAGCAGATCAAGTGAGGACAGGGCGGGAAGTTCTCTCAATATCAGCTGGGCTTTGAAAATTCAACTTCTGGACTTAACATTGACATGCCCTTAGGACAGGGCTGTGTGTGAGACCCCGGGGGAGGCTCCAAAAGCCACTCTCCCAACCCCCGAAATTCAAGTCTCACCCACAGTGGCACAGGATTGGAAATCCCAGAAGTGCATCATTTCCCCTAGAAGGCACTGTTGGGTTCTGCTTCAAACCCCCAGAGAAATCCCAGTTCTTGTCGTTCCCAAACCTACCTCACGAGCTTGCCCTGCAACCCGCTCCGCCCCTGCTCCACTTCCAGCAATTACATCTTTGACTCAATTCAACTGCAGCTAATTTCTGATGGCTAGACCAAGGGCCCCCCATGTGAAGCCATGAGTAATTGCATAT
>NDGM011098276.1:0-15325 GCA_002564305.1 Octomys mimax | reverse complement strand
TGAGCTGGCCACACACACACACACACACACACACACACACAAATAAATAAATTTTAAAAAAATTTAAAAAAGGGCTTGGAGCTAGTTTATTAATCCATTTAACATTCAGCATCAGTAGCTTTATGGCTGGTTACATGAAGTCGTTTTAGAGTTTAAAACTGCCCTTCGGGGCAAGAGAGCATGTAAGTCTCTACAGTTAGAAAAAGGTCTCTTCATTCATCTCATCCAAGTTTATACCCTTCACAAAGTTGGAAGGTGTTCAATAATAGCTTCTCAGAACATCAGAGTGGGAAAGTGGTGGAGTCCATTTATGCCATTCCTTCCATGTGAAATAAATTGAGGATCACAGAGGTGTAGCAATTTTACTAATTAATTTTTTGTGACTGTAAGTTATTCTTTGGTGGAAGGGATATAGTTCAGTGTAATATTTGAATAGTTGAAAGGTTAGAAAAGTATAATTAATTTTTCAATGTTGGTTGTTTTAGTAAGTAATTTCCAAAAGAGTAATTGTTTGACTGCCTTATCTATATATGCCTTTTTATTATGATCCATTTAGAGGACCAAATTGTGCCACATTAAGGGTAGTTTGCATTGGGATATTTTCTTTTTCTTTTTCTTTTCCTTTTTTTTTTTCTTGGCTGAACTAAGGATTGAACTCAGGCCCTTGTGCTTGCCAGGCAAGCACTTATTCTACTGAGCTATCTACCTGGCCCCCCTGGGGTATTTTCATGTCTAGTAAATTGACATATTGAATAGTTCTACATAATGTAGGAAAGAATCTAGTTACTTAGTTCTTTTCTTCTTCCCAAAAAGGAAAGGAGATTACAACATATGCTGTTTTTAAGTTTAGAACCAAGTTGTGCTATGATTTTCTTAAATGAGCTTTATAAACCTATATTTCAGTATAATGTCTCACTCATAGTATAACCTTAAGCAAATATAGTTGCACCTATACTTCCTAATCTAGAAAATGGGGGAGGGAGGTAACAGCTAAAAACCTTAGTTAATTCCAGGTGAGATTCAAGAAAGAAAGGAAGTAATGAAAGTGGAGGTAATTTGTAATATCTGAAAAAAGTATTCACTTTTAATATAGCAGTTTTTACAAAACATACTGTAGAAGTAAAGCTTGATGAAATTCTGTCCTAACAACAATATTTGGCCATGATGATTATAATCATTATGCACTGCAAACCTGACCTAATAAGAATAAAACATAAAATGAAGTATTTGGAAGCAAGATTGAGAAATATTTGTTGGGAACGTTAATTTTTAAAGGTCAAGAATCATAGTATTGTGTTTCAAAACCCCCTTCCTAAATAAAATCTAAGACTGTTTCACAGAAGCTGAGCTTTATAATGATCAGAAGGTTGTAAAGAGGACATTGCCAATGGTCTGGGTCTCAGAAAGTACTGTTTAAATACACTTACCTTAGGAAATGTTCTGAGGTGCCAGATTATCTCCAGTGTAGTAACATACTTAACTTTGGGTATAGGTATACTGCCTGTTGGCCTGGACTTATACCCTTTTTGACTTTAACTGTACTATACATCCTTTAATTGCTTTCATTTAGTAAAATAAAGTCCCACTTGACATAACAATCTCTAAAAAGTACCTTGTTTCTCTAGTCTTCTTCATATTAAAACCTCTCAGAATTGACCATATTCTCTTTAGCCGCTTCCAAGATGACTTTCTTTCCTACATTACAGTTAACTTGGTCTTATCAAGGTCATGGCTAGCCTTCAGTTCTTAAATATAATAGATACTTTTCTATATTAAATATATTTAATCTCTAGCAGTCAACCAATCACCCTATCCTGGAATCAGTCTTCTGGGGGGTGTTTATGACTCCATGTTCTTTTGTTTTCCTTATATTACTAACTCTTTCTCAGTCTTATTATTGGCCAAATAAGTTTCCTTACTACTGCCCTAAGCTCCAAAATCATGTTTATGTAGGTATTTTTCTAGTGTTTTCTAACAAGATCACATTTCTTCCATAGTGCTTAGTATTACTATTAGTTATTCTCTTAAACATTTGAGCTTAGCTATCACTTGTCTTTCCCCCAGTTGAACGTAAGATGAATGTGTGTGGTATATTTAGAAGTGAGATTCACTTCCTTTCTGCATTGACATTTTTTTTTTTCTGTATTTAGGACAAGGTCTACAGGGTCTCACTATGTAGATCAGACTCAGTGATTCTCCTGTTTTCAGCCTCCCAAGTGCTGGGATTACAGGCGCGTGCCACCATGCACAGTCTCTCAATCACTGTCTCAGCACACCCTGCAGGCGGGTCCTGCACGGCACGCCCAGGATCGAGCCTCGGCTGGCCGCTGCGCTTTGCCTTAAACAAGCACTTTAGTCCACTAAGCTGGCTGACTGGTCCTACAATTTTTGATGAGTTTTACAAGCAGGAATGAATTTGAAATGCAATATAATAAAAATTCCTATAAGTATATCCATTATAATGAACCAATGACTCTTCAGCATAATAAAGAGGGACTAAAATTCTAAGCAGGTATATAGAAAATAGGTTATTACTGGCCATGAGTGACAAAATGTAGAGTATTAGTTGTTCTCTTGAATTAATAAAATTAAAATCCTATGTGGGTAGTGGCTATATCAGTTTTATTCAGTACTATATATGTGTGTGTTATTCAGTACAGTGCCTGGTACATACTTAAGAGTTGTCTGTTGACTAAGGCGATTAGACTTTATCCACCTCAGAGGTGGTTTTATAAAGTGAGTAGAGGAGAAACAAACTTGGCTCTGTCTTCTGGGTTTCTGTTCAATTGGAGCATATTTCACTTTCTTCTCTATCCCACATTCTAAGGTTAATAAATAAATTTAGTTGGAGAAGAATTCATGTCATCCCGGAATACTGACAGTAATTTAGAAAGCAATTAAATAATGAGAATGCTCACTCTTTTTTTTTTTTTTTTTATGCTGTTTGAACTCTAGTTGAATTTTTCTGTCCAGTTGGTAGGTACGTTTTTTCAGCAAGGAGCATAGATTTATGGGAAATTTTATGAAGGCATGATAAAATTCTATAGCAAGACATAAAATCTTTATCAGAATTCTCAAAAAAACAAGTAGTAGTTTCTTATTCAAGTTTTGAAATGAAAACAAAAGCAGGTTTTACTTTGTAATAAAAGATATGCTTCCTTTTCTTAATCATATACAAATTTTAAGAAAATTTCAAGTTGTCATTCCTCTTTAAATTCAGTTTACATTTATCTTTTTGTAAATATACACAAAGGTAGCATAAAGCAACAGAAAGAACACAGGACTGGGAGATCTCCTGACCTGAGTTCCAGGCCCTCTTCATCATTGTCTTGTGAGTGTTACCCTCAGAGCAAGGATTTTTGCCCCCCAAGTCCTTTCCTCATCTGTAAAAGTGGGATAATAGCTCCCACGCAGGGTGATTCACGTGCTTCCCATCTCTTAATAATTTTTCATAACTTCAAAATGCTCCTTGTATTTTCTAAAGGCACTTAAAAATCCATTCATGCTGCCTTCTTCTACTTATTTCTTTAACCTAGTCCCATCAGGTATATATTGTCATCAATATAAGCACGTACCAGTAAATTAATTTCTTATGATTATATCTATTGAACCAGTCACAGAATCTTACTGTTTGACCCACAACAGCCTGAGACCTAGTTTTCCACTCCCTTTTCATTGGCATACCATTGCCTCTCTGTCCTCACCTACAGTTAAATATTAATTATTGAAACTGTCCTACTAATCCATTTTGAAACTGTCTCATTGCTATTTGTTTTTCAATAACATTATTTAAAAAAACAAAATAGGATAGATATACAGCTTTTTTCTCTTAATTCAGTGAATAGCAAGATTTGTACTAATAGTGTTTGGACAGGATATCTTGTACTATGAATAACCACTATGAAGACACCAATATGCAATGTATTAATTATTGAAACTGTCCTACTAATCGGTTTTGAAACTGTCTCATTGCTATTTGTCTATAAAATTATTTTTTTTTTTTAAAGTGTTCTTTTTTCTAGTTAGAGCATTTTCCCACTTCTCCCAACCAACCATGTCCTTACCCAGCCCCAACTTAAAAGAAAATCCAAACTTCTTACTATAACAATAACTTTCAGGCTTTTTAATTTACCAGTAAGTTAGATGTACATTTTATAATCAAAAATTCCTAAAAATATTTCTTATTTTCACTGAGTGTGATATGCTCTGATCTTTTGTACTCTTATGCTGGTCTTTTTAAAATGCTGTTGCAACCTGTTAAAATTGATTTCATGATCCTCTCCTGTTTAATGCATTTGTTTACACCCTCTGCATGTTTACAATTTACCTACTTATCTTTTAACCTCATTTGGTTCTCCTTTGTTATATCCAGAATACTTCAGACTTCTAATTAGTTTTTTAAATACCAGGACATTTTCTGTCTTGTTTCTTTTTCCTGTATTATTTTCTACACACCTTTCCTGATATGTTCTGATTTTCTGTCAGGATGAATCCATTTCATTCAATCTCAACCTAAATATTTATCCCTATTATTTAGGGATAACTCTCCTTAACTACATATCTCTTATTTCCTTCTCATTTATTTAGCTTTAGTGTTTTATTTTTCCTTTTATGTCACTTAAAATTTTCTATCTTATTTCTGTTCTTATATTTACATATTTACCCCTTAAAACATATAACCCCTGTTAAACTAAAGACAAAAGAATAGAGAGAAAATAGTTTTGTTTCTTTTATTCTTGGTGTCAGAATAGATGCTGTTATGGTTGTACCTAGCTGTCCCCCTAAAGCCTCATGCAGCCATTGCGGTGGCTTTTAAGAGTTTATGATTAATTCGTGATCCAATGCTGGGATTATGGGTGTGAGCGCTACACCTGCCCTGGGTGGGTAATCTGGATACAATATAAGGAAGGAAGAGAAGCTTGCTAGCTGCCACAGCCTTTGCTCCTTCCTTTGCTCTTTGTTGTCTTCCACTGCCATCAATTGCTGTCCTCTGCCATGTGCTACTCTGCTATGGAACCAGCAAATATGGGCCGAAACCTCTACTAACTGTGAGCTAAATAAACCTTTCCTTCCTTAATTTTGGGTGTCAGGTATTTTGTCCCAGCAATGAGAGAAAATATTTATTAAAATGATGCAATAATAATAATATTTATAATAATGATCACTATTATGATATTCCATCACAATAATACAATTTATTGTGTGAAATTTGCAAACTCTTTTCTTAATATATCACTTTCATACTGTTGCTTGATTTTATAGTTACAAGTTTATTGGTGGATGGATGTTCAAAACCTTGGTAAAATGTAAAACATGTAATTAAGAAATATAGTGTATTTGGATTTCTGGATAAGACACCAGAGGCTAAAGAGAACAGAAAAACTGTTTATAGCTAAGTTAAATTGACATCATAATTCCAGTGAATAAGTAAGCAGGTAATGTTAAAGGCCATACTTTGTCAAGCTATATGCTAGGGCATGGCGGAGGGGACAAATAGCACAATAGACTGAATTAGATGGATCAGAGTCCCTAATATGACACAAAGTTTTCACAATACAGTCTGTGGCAATCAATATAGTAAAAGCAAAATGAACAGCATCTCTTAGGTTTGTACAGAATTGCTTGGGAATTTAACTATTTTAGGAATTTACATCCTTGAAATAGCTGCTTACAATCTTATGTGCCAAAAATTGAGTAATTTTTCTGAAACATATGTTTTAGAAATTTCTGGGGAAAAGAGTGTGCAAGCAACAACTCAAATGAAGGATGTATTTAGTGTATACAGTATGAAAAACAAGCCGATTTGAAGTATCAGAGTTAAGAGTCATATTTCCTGTACCTTAGAAAGACCTTTTCTTTTCTTTTTCTTTCTTTTTTTTGTGGTCTGTTGTCTCTGCTATTTAAAGATTCCTAGGTATTTTTTTTAATTTTAAAGGTTTATTATTACATATTTGCAGTACATATGATTGCAGTCTTCTTAGGGAATTAGTACATGTACATAAAGCACCTTAATTCTTTATTCGTCCCCGTCTCTTCCCCATTCCTCCCTCCATCTTTGGTCTCCTTCCCTTTTATTTGGTCTCCTTCCTTAATCTATTTTATTAAGGAACTTAAGGCATGTAGACATAGAAACAAATTTTAGAAGTTGCTTGTGTATGGCTTTTGTTCCAGGGACTCCAACAAATGGATTAATTCCGACTTTATAGATTTGAAAGTATAGTGGCTAAGGATATCATATGCTTTCTCTGCTTGTTATTAACCCAGTGTTTAAAAGTCTTCTGCATTTGCCATTGCAACTATAGTTTTGTCAGAACTAAATTCAGACAAATTTTATCATATCTCTTTCCAAAATAATTGCGTCCTTTTTTTTTACCCCTTAGAATCTGCTCATTCCTACTTCAGTGTATGTTTGTGCAATGTAGCCAAACCTTTTTCACAGTCATGTGGGTCATAATTGAGCCATGGAGTAATAGTGATAACTTCTAGATTAAGCATGTTCTTTAGTGACTTTTTTGTTTCTTTTGTCCTTCGGTCATTTTCTAGCTTAGGAGTCATACTAAACTGGAAGGAAGTATGGAAAGTTAAAGTGGCTTGCTTTTTACTAGTAGATTTTCATATTTGCTTTGGGGGCATATTGATTTTATATCTCTGATGTATTTCACCACCCCAAAAGAAAGCTCATACCCTTTAGCTTCCACTCTCAACTTATCTGTCTTAACCCCAGGCAGCTATGGGCTACTTCCTGTTTCCCATCTGTTCATATAAAGGGAACCATAGCTTATGTGGCTGTGTGTGACTGGCATCTTTTAGCTAGTGTGATGACTTTGAGATTCATCCACACAGTAGCACATGTGAGAACTTCACTCCTCAGTGGCAGGCAACTCCATTGTCCATTGAGTGGCTGTTCCACCTGGCGTATGCTCCTTCATCTATTTATGGACACTTAGTATATTCTCTAGTTTGGTAACACTTCTATGAATGCTTTTGTACTGTTCTTGGGTGGCCATGTGTCTCCTTGGACAAGTGGAATTGTTGGATCAGAGGGTAACTCACACAACTTACTTTGTACATGCTTCCATCAGAGTTGGAGGCTCTGATCTCTCCAGTTTCATTAACACTTCTTCTCTGACTTATTCCTGTTAAGAATTTATATAGATTGAGCCTGCTTGAAACATGAAGTGATTTAAATCCCTAGTATGTTTCTTTATGATTTAGCAGTAATATGTATGGTCAAGTTTTCTCATAGTAAATGAGTATCCTCTAAATGACCTGCCTTTTCCAACTGTCCTTCTTTACCATTGAAAGTATGTTCTCAGCAGATACTTTCTGGTTAATGGAGACAGTAATGTGAGAGTAAACAGTGAACTGAGGTGCAAGGAAATTCCAAATAGCAACAGACAGTTGATTCGGCCCCTCTGTTACCTGCTAGGATTAGACTTAAGTAGTTATTCATGTAGATCATTTACATAACTCTTAGGTCATATAACAGGGGAGAGTATGATTCTAAATTTAGGTTCTAAGATCATGATTCCTTAGCTATGTATTTTTCACAAAGCTTCTTAAGCTATCCAAATTTCAGTTATTTTAGCTTGTACATGAAATAGAAATTACAACAATAGCTACCTGAAAGAGTTGTCAGGAAGTTTAAATGAGTTACTTAGTAAATGATCAGTAAACATGAGCTATTATCATACTTTTATTTGTCAAATTTACTTACTACTAGAGGATATACTTAAATGCTTGGGCAATTATAGTGAAAGCCAGCATCATATCCTGCATTTTTCAAAGTAATTATTGTTCTATAGGTAGGATTTATTTGACTGTTCTTAAATACTAATACCATATTGTGTTACTTTAACCACAAGTAAATGGGGCTATGGTCATAGTCATTTTACATAAATTATAATGACTTAACTTTTTTATTCTAAATTTGTAATCAGTGTAGCTTTCATTTTACCAAATGAGATTTACAGGTGAGAAATGTAATGATGAACGAGAATTTTTTATATATTTAAGTAGTATTTTCCATCTGTTAAAAGAATGCTCTCTGTGGAGTTGTTTCTGTCAGCACCACAAACTGAAATTTATACCTCAAAAGGAGTTATTTTACCTAGTTCGGAATACTTTGTGATTACAAATATCTTAATAAAATTTATATTATAGATCACGAGTGTTATAATGAGTTAAATTATGAATAAACATGTTGGAAAATTTAGAACAGTTTCCCATGGGTTAGCAAAGGATTTATGTTAAAGAATTTTATAGCATTGGCTGCTATGTCCAATATACTTTAAATGGAATCATGTTTTAATTTAGTATGTTTAGTATGTATCAGCAAATAGATTGTGTTGAGATTACAGATGGGAATAAAACATGATTTCACATGAAAATGTAGAAATTTCAGGGATGCAAAGTATGTTGGGAAAGTACAGGGAACAAAATATAATAACCCCATAAGGAGAGGCTATAGAAGGTAAAGGGTTCTGAAAATAACTCTGAGATAAGGAATTTAAACTGAGAGTTTAAGGATGATTATCACAAAAGAAGGGAGTTGGAAGTAAAATGCGATCTTCAGTGCAGAGGAGGTCATGTGCAGCCAAGCAGTGGTAAGAGAAGAACTCCACGTTGAGTAGATGATCAGAACGGTCAAGTGGTACTAAGGGAGAAAACACTTGAGAACACGGCTAGTAACAACTGAGGCTATGTTAGCACCAGCCCTGACGCTCCTATGGAGCTAGTAAAGGTTGTGAACTTTCTCTGAAGGGAAAGGAAAATTTGAAGGCAAGAGAGCATCATGGGAGGATTTTTAAGCAACATTTCTTTTCACATTGGCATTCTAGAAAATTCCTCTGGCAGCAGAGTTGGAGGTAGGTTGAAAGAGAGCCTGACTGGAGGGGGAAAACCAATTAGAAGGCACTTATAGTAGGGACCATTATGAATTAAGGCAGCACGCGTGAGAAAGAAACAGAAAATTGGAGAATTTTGAATTTTATTTAAAAGATAACATTGACAGGATTTGGTGACTCATGTCATTCTGAATGAGTGTGGAAGCAGCATTGACTTCAAACACTGAAGAGAGCGGTGCTGTTCTGCTGAGTGGAGAGTTTAGAGGGAGAGTGAGTAAGACAAGAAGTAACATCTCACAGTGGATTTTATAGAGAGCCACCTTAATATCATGGGTTTTCCAAACAGAGTTAATCAGAAACCCATTTTTAAATTTCTGAAAGTGTAACTTAAAAGTAAAGTTTGCAGAGATGTCATCCTTTATGATTACTAAGTATTTTGGTAAAGGTCTGTAATCTAAATGAAAATAAAGGGGAAAGAGAAATGCTCAGAAAATACAATATAGAAAGTGCCAAGAAAACAGAGACCAGAAAAAGATTCCTGAGAATGGTACAAATGTAAAGTGTGGAAATGAAATACCACAGAAGCTAAGGGACCCAAATGGTTAAGAGACAGAGGTCTGAATGTAAGAAGAAGAAATAGCTGGAAACATACACCAAAGTGTCGAGAGTGGCTACTTCTAGAATGTGGAGTTAATGAGAATAGCATGAACTAGAATTTTAATTTTTTTTGTATTTAGTACAAGGTCTGCAGGATATACAGGGACTTACTACATAGATCAGACTTGTATTGATGGTCCTGTTTTCAGCTTCCCAAGTGTTGTGATTACAGGTGTGTGCCACCACACCCAGTCTCAATTGCTACATCAGTGAGTCCCGGGGGTAGGGCTGGCACAGCAGACTGGGGATTGAACCATCAACCCCTGTGTCTACCTAAGCAGGCACTTCAATTCACTGAGCTAATCTGGCCAGCCCTTTTAATTTGGTATTTGAATTTTTAAGGTACAAGTGTATTTAAAAACCTTACTATATATATTTTGTATTTTTATATGCTTAACTTCTTGTGTTAACAAAAAAATTTCAAACTATCTTAATGTAAATTATAGCCAATTGAAAATAAAAAAGCAAAATCATATGCTTAATCAGAACAGAAGAAGGAGGGAAAGGGCAGCATAGAATGGTCAACAATGTCATACTGCAGAGAAGTTAAAAAAGATGAGGGCTGACAGTAACCTTTTAGCTTGGTATTTAGATTTGGCCACAAGTAACCTTATTAAAAGCAGTTTCAGTGAAAGGCTCGGGCCAGAAGGTGGACCTCATTGGTGGGAAGCTGAAAGGGAGAACGGGCACATAGTCATATTGTAAAGGAGAAGCTTGAGTGTGAAAGTAGAGGAGAAACTAGAGAGCGATTTGGGGCCACAGATAGATAAACTGTTCTAGTTCAACATCCTTCTGGAGTAAAAGTTCCACAGAGGCTGACTGAGTCACCTGAAAATGAAGCACCTCCTTTCAGGCCCATTACTGCGGATTCCAGCTTGTGTAAAAGTTGAATTTGCAGGTTGTAGAAGAAAGCTAAGAAGTTGCTCAGCAAATTCTTTGAGGGAAGTGACCTGAGCTTATTTCTGTGCGAGAGGTACTCATCAGTAGAGGGCAGTAGCCCTAAAGCACGGAAATGAGTGGATGTACCAATGAAAAGAACATTCCTTTAACTTAGAAAGTAAATTTGCCTGTTTCAGAGAATGAAGTTTGAGACCAAAATGCAACATTTGCCATATTCCCAAGGCCAACCTAAATGATATATTTTAAATATATTTATACTGAAGAAAATTTATCAGATGATCTGAATAAAGATAGTGAATTTCTCTCCTTTTTTTCTTCTTCTAAAGCCGAACAACAACTTATCCTTACACAGAAACGCAGATGTACAGCCAAAACACTGGAGGGAATTATTTTGATACTCAAGGGAGTTCTGCACAGGTGACTACCGTGGTCTCCTCCCACAGTATGGTGGGCACTGGTGGCATTCAAATGGGCGTCACCGGAGGACAGCTTATCAGCAGCTCTGGAGGAACCTATCTGATTGGGAATTCAATGGAAAATTCTGGTCACTCAGTGACACACACCACTCGAGCCTCCCCAGCAACAGTAAGTATTTTGCGATTTTATTTTCTGAGTTTAGTTCTTCTATTGTACCTTTTTCCTCTGTGAAAGGAAAAGAACTACAGCGATGAGACTGGTGCAGAGCATGTTAAGCAGTGTTAGTATTGTGGCAGCATTCAGAATGTAACATACATGGTACTATACAGAATGTTCCTGAGACGTTTTCATCAGTAATGGGCAGTTAGGTGAGTTTTACTCACAATGTTGCTGACTTTATTTTATTTTTTATTTATTTTTTTCCACCTTTCTCTCACCCATGAAACAGGAATCAAAGAACAGTATGAGCATTAATTCTAGGTGCAGCTAATAAGAGTTTCAGAAAATTATACAAAAGGAAAAGCACTCTAAGAGTAGTTAAAGTTAATCTGTAAAAGTACTTAAACATTTCTTTACATTTATTTATTTATTTCCATAATTTTATTGAGAAACAAATAGCAATGAGACAGGGTCAAATCAAATTGGTAGGACAGTTTCAATAATTAACACAAGTTGCTGATTTTAATAGAATTATTCATTAAAATAATTTAAATTTCTACTGAACGAACTTATTTTTGTATTGAGCTTACTTTGTAAAAGGCAGTCAGTAAAATAGAGAATAATATCTAGTTTATTTGGAATGTTCACATCTTTTAGGAGTAGTATTTCTGTCATCAACTGAGAACTTATGTAAAGCACTGTTTTCTAAACTTTAGTCATGTAGGTTTTTCTATATTCACATGCACTTGCATTATAATTCACTTAACATCTTTTAAACCAACTCACTTGTAACAGAAAAACCACGTGTAATTATTTTAAAGTATGTATTGAAATCAGTACTTAGATAATAAAATAAAAAATAAATTTACCCCTATTCTATATGAAAGCCATGTTACATTACACCAGAGAGACACTTTGAGAATCACTAATACAGGTGATTCATATATTAAAAAAAAAATGTGTGCGAACTCTGACTATACCACTGGGCAAATAACATATAGGGATATATCTACATATATGAGTTTCTGACATTTTAAATGTTTTATTTATTTTCACGTAAAATATCATAATGTGTTGAAATGATATCAGAAATAGCCATAGAGCGTTGTATGGAATTTGGTGTCATCAAAGTCTGTAAGCCAAGCTTCCCTCAACTAAGCCTGTGGAGAAGACTGATCGCTTCAGCCAAGGTTGCAGCGGTTACTTTTCTGCATGTCTCATATGCAGATGTGTTGAGCATCTGAGTGAAGGAAATGTACTCTTTCTTCCCATAAAATTGAGTAGAGATAAATTTGGGAGAACATGTGAGGAGTTTATAGTTACAATTTCAATGTGTTTTCCTCAAGATACTGTATGCACGTGGTAAGTACTTTGTATATTTGTACTGGTTACCTGTGTTTATGTTTTCATCATTTAATGCCTTTTCTGTCACCCATTTTTAAAGGCTTTATTTTTATTTTATCATTTCTTACTAACAATGAAACTGGTAACTGTTCTGAATAGAATGTTTCTTTTTGTAATTTCTTTATGTTTTTCAAGGATTCTTCTATATAAATTAGAAACTAAGGAGAATTAACTTCTCTAAATCTCAGATCCCCTATTAATAAAATAAAGGGTTAATTACAGTACGTGATTTCCTTCTTTTCTCTTGTCTTTAAAGTCATAGTTGTTGGGGTTGGGGAGAGAGCGGTCTAAGCACCTGCCTGGCAAGCACAAGGACTGGAGTTCTATCTCCAGGACCACGTGCTGTTCTGGCCCCAGAACCCAGGGGCACAGTACCAGCTCCCCAACCAGGCGCTGTGGTGCATGCCTGTAATCCCAGTGCTGGAAGGCTAAGACAGGAGGGTCACTAAGAGTCTGAATTGCGTAGGAAGACAGACCCTGTTTCTGATAAATAAATAAAATTTAAAAAATAGTTAGAAAAATAAAAATCATAGTTATAAAATAATTTTAAAGTAACCTAGATACAAAAATAACTATTTCGGACTGGGGAGATAGCCTAGTAGAATAAGCACTTGCCTGGCAAGCGCAAAGTCCTGAGTTCAACCCTGATACCACAAACAAAACAAAAGAAATTAAAACAAAACACAATTGTTTCATTACCTAAAAAAGAAAAGAGATAGAAAAAAGATGCCAGTATTTTAGAGCATTGATAATAAAGGCCACCTAGAAAGTCATTTTCAGTGAAAAGGAAAATACTTGGAATTTTCATTTTCCTAAAGGTAGGAAAATGAAAAATCAGGGAAGGTGTTTTTTCCCCACTTTCATTCGCCATCCTGTCTTAGATAGTTTTTCTGTGACTGAGACGAATTACCCAACACCGAAAGTTAAAGGAGCAAAGGTGTATTTCAGCTTAAAGTTTGTAGAGGTTTCAGTCCATAATCACCTGGCTCCAATGTAAGGTAGATGGCAGACAAGAATCGCAGAGAAGAAACAGTTTATGGCATGGAGAAGGTAGCAAAAGCAAGAAAGAAGAGGCCTTAACAGTGTCTTTCTACCCCATTTATCTTATTAAGGCTACTTAGGGCGGGTAGCAGTCAACCATTAATCCTAGTGTCCTTGAATTTAAGTTTAAGTTCGAGGGTCCCGTACTCTAGATCTATCACCTGTGATAAAGCCCCAGCTATGACCGCATGAAGCTTTGAGGAGCCTTCTAGACACAAGGCGTAACGCATACCATCCTTCCAAGCCGTCTCCTCTTCCGCGCCTTCTCAAGCCACTCTCACTTACCTTAATGTTAATTTTTCACTACCTATTAAACATCCTAGCAACTGGATTTAGGTTTTATTATGGTTATTATAGTTGTAAGCACTAAAAGGATATATTTTAGATTTTTTTAGGGGAGTAAGGGATAACCTTTGGTTTTCTGTATCATGTATGATGAAATGTAGCATTACTCTAAGTTATCCAGTAAAGAAATTGATGTGTGGTTTTTGTTATATTCATTGGTAAACTAAAATATATAAAATAATTGAATTATAGTAACTGGGAATACTTGAAAATAGCAACTCATATCAGTTTAATGTATCAATTTTACCTTAAAAGATCCATATTTGAGGTTTGTTTTATTAAAGCTGAAAGATGTAAAATAGCTGCAGCATTTTCTTTCTTCAAGAATATTTCTGGGGCCAGTGAAATAGCTCAGTGGTCTAAAGTGCCTGCCTAGGCAAGCTTAGGAAAAGCGCAGGGCATGATCTCCAGTACCACATGCCATACCTCTCCGCTCCTAGTGCAGGCTGGGGGGGCGGTGGTTACTTTTTAGGCCAGGGAGATAGCTCAGTGGCAAGGGCCTGAGTTTGATCCCTGGTACCAAAACAAAACAAAACAAAACAAAACAAAAAACCCCAACCATATATTTCCTTTTGAACCAAAGAAATAAGACACTAAAAAAGAAAAATGTTTTTATGGAAAAATCATAAAGTACTCTTCTCACACCTGTTTGGTGGTACACACTTACCTCTACCGCTGTCCATTGTGTTACCTTGCATTTAGTTACCAAGACGTCTGTTTGATTTAGAGTTCCCTTTTGGTGGTGCTAAGGATTTGTACTGGCTTGACTTACAGTGAGTTTGTGATGATTAGTTTATAGTTTTACATTTTACTAAAATTAATAAGATTTAAGTACTATAAACTTACTGAATATTTTCTACCATTCTTTTGTTTTCAAATGTTAGGAAATTTGTAGGTTTTTAGTTGTTTTAACTCCTAATATTTTTTCTTTAGTAAGTGCTAGATCATTAAAAGGAATTCTCTTGATACTATGTCTTTTTCATTCACTATAGAGCCATAAAATACATATGCACACGATTTTGGCAACTTGTTGGTCAAGACTCAAGTCTTTTTTTTTTTTTCTACACATTGAGCCAAACTATGTCATGTAAGTTCAGTGTTTTTGCCTGTTCTCTGTTGTTCAACCTATAATTGGTAGCATGGCCAATACAGCTGATCGTGTAGGAGTAGCCTATGTTATAGCCAGAATTTGTGACAGCAAACAGTACAGTCAGCCTTCTCTACCCACAGTTTCATATTGATTGATTCAGCTAATCTGAGATAGCAGTAAAATCTCATCTGTCTTGAACATACACAGGAGTCTCTTTCTTGATATCTTCCCTAAATGATACAGTAACTATTTACCAAGCATTTACACTATGTTATTATGCCTAATGGAGAGATAGTTTAAAGCACAAAGGCAGAATATTTTATCGTTCATTGCTTTTAATATCAGAAAGGGTTCCCTTCTAAGGGGTTCCCTCAACTGGGGCTATTTCTTCAGGGCACAGAAATAAGTGGGGGGCTGGCGAGATGGCTCAGTGGTCTAAAGCACCTACTTGGAACAAGCTGAACTA
>NDGM011098259.1:0-10603 GCA_002564305.1 Octomys mimax | reverse complement strand
ACAGGGTGTTCAGGGTCTCACTACTAGATCGAACTCATAGTGATCCACCTGTTTACAGCCTCCTAAGAGCTGGGATTACAGGCATGCATCACCTTGCCCAATCTCAATTGCCATCTCAGCGCACCCCGGGGGTGGAGCCGGCATGGCAGACATGAGTATCAAACCCCAGACCCCTGTGCCTGCTTGCAGGCCCTTTAATCCACTGAGCTATTTGGCCAGCCCCATCTGGACTTTTCTAATGCAACACTACCTTAATTTGCTAATGTTTATGGTGTTACTTCCTTGCTTATAAAATTTTATTTGCTTCATTAGATGCTGCTGCTTTTTGTCACCTTTTTTTAATGGTGAAGTTTTAAAGTTTCACTCTAGGTCAGGGACTCATCCTCTGCTCCATGGAAAGAATCCAAAACATAAGTATTTAATCATTTAGCAACATATTTACCACTTATCAGGATAGATGGGTGGGAAACTGTCAAAATCAGTTTTCTCTTTTCTCAAGAGAAGTTATACTGTGACTTGCTACTATGCAATCAGAATGAGGGAAAGAATTATGCTACTCAGGATGGATCTTAGTTCAGTTGGAAACAGTTAAAATTTTGGTAAAACTAAGTAATTGTAAAACACATACTACAAAAGAATTTCTTGGCTGCTTTTTTTTCCCATCCACTTTGCTAACTAAATAAATGCATAGAGCATCTTATCTTTGGGTCTACTGAGCGCAACACTTCATTAGGAACTTACACCACATGAACAATATACTCCATACAAGTTTAGTAGGACAGGCCAAATAGCTCAGCAGATTAAAGCGCCTGCTTAGGCAGATGCAGGGGTTGGGGGTTTGATCCCTGAGCCTGCCATGCCAGCCCTGCCCCCAGGGCACACTGAGACAGTAATTGAGACTGGACATAGTGGTGCCTTCCTGTAATCCTAGCTCTTGGGAGGCTGTACACAGGAGGATTACTACGAGTCCGATCTAGTAATGAAATCCTGGACACCCTATCCATCCTGTGCTAAATAAAAAATAAATAAATAAATACCTAATATCTTTTTAAAAATACAACTTTAGAGCTCACGATGAATTTTCCTATCATTGTAGTAAGTTTAGTAATAATTTTGTGCTCAATATTACAGAAAATAAGATAACCATTAGACTTGGGTTTCAAATTTTTTCTTGATCACCATTCATTCAATAGACTTCTTAATTATTAACTGGCTTAAATTCTAAAAGAAAACTTGAAAAGTGGCAAAAAAAAAAAAAAAACAACCTGATTTTAATCCCGATGAATTTCAGTCCTCTAGTGTTTTAGTTTCCAGAAAATCAGATGCTTTAAAGTTAATGCATAATTAATCACTATTCTTGTTCAAAATAAAAGCAACTATCCTATTTAACATGTGGAAGCTTTTTAACTTTTGAAAATGGAATTTGGCTTCAGAAGTGACATTTTGAGATAATGATTCTTGTTCGTAATTTGTCTGATAGCTAACAGGATGTATTTTAAACGTTTTGTAAACACATAACACACTTTAACATTTTCTTTTGTGTTCTCTTTTATAGCAATATATTTTCTTTATGTAACTCTGCCATGTTCTTCTGGAATGTTCTATTTGACATAAAATTTTTCAGTTTTTTTTCACCTTTGTGATGAGATTATCATTAGTGCCAGTCTTATTTTTAATTCATTTCTTGAGAAATCGTCATTGGGTAGCTATCCTGGTGTTCACCCAGCAAGGAGACCCCAGGTCCACGGCAGCCAGCTCTCCAGATGTTTAGCGCTAGAGAGAAAAAGGTGTACCAGTGCATCATGCCATATTTGATCAAAATTAAGGCCAATGGAAATGTATTTAATTCTCTTGGACTATCAGATTTTCATCCTCAGAGGCTTCCACCAGATTCAGGTATTTCATCCAGAAGCAACTGCAGTACCTACCATGCTAACTTTGAATATGAAAACACAAAATAATAAGATGAAGAGATGAGTACATAATTTTCACTTGATTCTTTAACAGTTTTATTTTCTAGTTTAAATGTTTGTGTTTTTTACAAAGATCTCAGGTATTTGTTGTTGCTAATACTTAATCTGTGGTATACTGACATTCAGTCAAATGTGAAAAGCAAATGTCACAATCTTCCAGCACAATACAGTTTACAACAGATAATTTGAGAATAACCAATTAATGGGTTTTATTAGTAGAATAAAGTTTTAAGTTTAAGTTCTAAATATTTTGACAGCCCTGTTTTATGTCTCATAAAATATAGCAAAGTGGCCTTGTATGAACTAACTGCATTTGAGAAGATAAAGTGTTTTTATAAAATATAGTACAAGCAAATGTCAATAATAATTATAATAATAAAGCATCCCTGTTTAGAGACAGTGCAGGCAAGTTCTATGTCTGGCTGGAATGGTCAGGAAACAGTGGACATGAGTTTTGCATTTGTAAGAAGCGATAAGCTTTAAATAGGTGGGCTGGCAAACAGAGTAAGCTGACACAGCAACAGGAAAATAGCAGGAATAAATGCAGCGTGATAGGAGTGTGGAAGACAGGGTTGGGGGCTGTTTGGATTTGTGTCCATAGAGCAGCAAGTGTAAGTGCGCGTGCAGAGCGGAAGTTCGCACTGGCCAGGGAAAGAAGGGAAGAAACCGTGGCCCACCGTAGGAGCCAGGAGGGCGAGTGGACCTGGAATTTCCCTCTACGACTAGTGTTGAGACTCTAAGGGCCTTCCAGATGCAACTGATTCAAGCCTCCTGCTTGTCTGGGCATGTCAGGCACACATAGAATTGTCACCCCTACTCCTAGACATGGGCTTGTACTACACAGTTTAGGAAACTGTGGTTTGGGAAGGGAAGGAGTGCTCAGTGCGGAGAGTATCAGCATTCCACAAATAATAGACGTAGCCGGAAAATAGCCAGATGGCATGAAGGATTTGTATTATAAACTATATTTTTAAATTTTCAGTTCAACATGAAGCAGAGAGTTGCCTTATGAGGGTCGTCTCCTAGTTTTAAAGGTAATGCTCCTCTTCTCTTTTCGCCACGCTACCTGTTTGTATTCTGACCTGAGACTCTAATAGAAAATGTATTTTGGGAATTTTCTTTCTTCCTTTTCATTCTCATTACAAAG
This sequence comes from Octomys mimax, assembly GCA_002564305.1. NCBI lineage: Eukaryota > Metazoa > Chordata > Mammalia > Rodentia > Octodontidae > Octomys > Octomys mimax. The sequence goes on along the minus strand of NDGM011098259.1, from coordinate 7,483 downwards.
GATTGACCCAGTAAATGTTTGCAATACCTGTAAAACCTTTAGTCAACCTGAGGACAAAGAATCTCGCTCAGATGAAAATAGATCAATCTATCTGAATGTGGCAACATATTCCTTTTTTGCTGCCTTTTAAATCTACTGGGAGACACATACTGCAATTTACCTCCGGGGCTGTTGAGTCAGACTCCATGTGTTCAGTTTCAGATACCTGACGCTCTATTTATGGATGACTTAGATAAGTGACACTGTCTTGTTGGCCTGAGTTCTCTCTACTCTGAAACTGGCATGATAACAGTATGTTGAAAAAACTGAATCCGTGTTCATACATGCAGATGATTTCACAGGGGCCAGCTACATAATAAATGCTCAAGCGCTATTAGTTACTTTCAGTCAAGGTTGTTTTTGGTACAAGGAATTAAACTCTCCAACAGGCTTTGATTGTTGCAAAAATTATTCGATTTTTAAGTAAATGCAACTATAGTTTATGATGACTATATAATAGCACATAGTCATGCTTCATTTGTTTTCTAGTTTCTTTGAGATGGTTTGGGCACTTCAGCATAAGTAACTTCTCAAAAATTCTTTATTTTGATGTTGACAGAATGTGCACTGATATCAATTCATTCAAATTTAAAAGATATAGCAGAATACTAATTTATTCTGTTCATAAAATAGTTATTGAAAATTACATATTATCTAATGTATATCTCATGGTCTCTGGTCTAAAGGAGTTTACATGTAAATTACAATGTGGTGAAACAAATCCTGTACTAAATGTAGTAATGAAGTAGAATATTAGTATAAGTAAGTATCTTGGGGAATAGAAATGCCTTTGCAAAGAAAATGGCATATGAACTATGCTTTTAAATTCACCTACGGAATGTCAGAGTATTCGCTCTCTAAGGTATTGTGGGGTAAGGATTGAGGAGGGAGATTTATCCTAAAGCTTGCTTGCTTGGGTCATGTGCTGAGCTGAGAATGTTCACTAAGTGCTGTTCACATACACCTGTAGCCAGAGCAATGGCTCAGATTATTCACAGACAGGCTCCAGCCTCGATTATCTGACAATAATCCCTCAGATTAAGAAGTAGGACCTGGACTGGCACTTTTCAGTAGAAAGTGCTAGCCACAGAAGTAATTTTTTTCTTTTTTTTTTAATGTACTTGATACAGGGTCTCACTATGCATCTTGGATTAATGGTAATCCTCCTGTTTTCAGTCTCTCTGATGCTGAGATTACAGGAGTGAGCCACCACACCTAGTCTCAGTGGCCCGCTCAGTAAATCCGGGGGCGGGTCTGGTGCAACATGGCATGTAGTGCTGGCAATCAAACCATGGTCCCTGCACTTGCCTAAGCAGGAGCTTAGTCCACTGTACTATCTTGCCTGCCCCTGCAGAAGTAATTTTAAATTTTATGATAATTAGCTTTTTTATTTTAAAAACAGGCATGAAAATTTAAATTAATTTTATATTTTATTTAGCCTAATGTATCTGAAATATTACCATTTCAACATCTCATTCATACGAATAATTTAACTAGATAATTCATGTTCTTTTACCATATTGTGTCCAAATAGCTACTGCATTTCTGCACTTACAGTGCACCTCAATTTAGACTAGCCACGTCTCAGGTGCTCAGCAGCTCCCTGAGCCTAGTGGCCAGTATGCTATGTGGTGCAGATGAAGTAGACCTTCATCGTACCTCAAGAAACTTGAGCTATATCATATTAGTCTTTCATAATGCATAGCATCTACACACCCGATGAACGTCAGAATTATCTTTTCTCTACAAAGTTTCAAGGTTGTTCAGGGACAGCAAAAGATCTTTGGCTAAGAGTTTATTTTCTGCTGTTGAATGACCACCTCTCCCTTGGAGGTGTCTACGATAGGGAAGGCGACAAAAGTTATGTTTGATGACTGCGTGGGAGGTTTATGCAGTTCTTCACAGAGCCCTTCAGGGAGCCAGGCTGGAGCCTATCTGTGACGAGTGACATGTCTAAGCCAAGTATTTCTGAGTGGCCTGAATCAAAGTGGCTTCACAGACCAGTTTAGGTGACTTTCTGAAGCTCAAATAGACATGACTGATCCACCACAAAGGGGTGGTAGTTTACACCAAGAAAGAAGCAGAGACAATCATATAAGACAGGGTCAGAATTTGAGGGAGAAAAGTGAGCTGTTGTCAGGTTATTGGCAGGTTTCTAATCTTTTGGGATAAGACATGTGAAGTGGGTAAGATTAATAACATAAGTGAGAAAAATATAAAAAATCCTTAATATCTTGCCCTTTAAATCATGTACAATATTAGTTAACTTTTCTATTCTGGCAGTGTTCCAATTTTTAATCTAATTCATGTACTCAAAGTAAGACTATGGGAGTTAATTTAGTCAAGGTAGAATTTGACAGTTACTGTACATTCCATTAAATTTTGGTTGAATCTGTTTTGAAATCAGTTAAAGAATATTTAAACAAAGGGTTTAATGAATAGAATGTCAGAAAATTTTACATTGTGAATCTTTAGTGAATTTCCCTTATTGAAAATAAAGCAAGGGCCAGCCAAATAGCTCAGTGGATTAAAGCACCTGTTTAAGCAGATGTAGGGGCTGGGAGTTCAATCCCTGGGCCTGCTGTGCTGTCCCCCCCCGCACCACCTGGAGCATTCTGAGATGGCTATTGAGACTGGGCAGGGTGGCGTGCACCTATAATCCCAGAACTTGGGAGGCTGTAAACAGGAGGATCACTATGAGTCCAATCTATGCAGTGGGACTCTGAAGACCCTGTAGACTCTGTCCTAAATACAAAATAAAATAAAATAAAGCAAGCAGATAGATATTGAATAAGCACCTACAAAAACAATGAGCAATGGAACAAGTGAAGTACAGGGAGCAAAAAGTGTGTGAAACGTACCGTTTAAATTTAACTATTTTTTTAATATCTTAATTTGTGGAAGAATATTCAAATGAAGCTCATGGCTATGGGCTGGTGTCCTTTTTACTTTCTTAGGGTCGTCCCACTTGTTGAGTCTTGATATTATTTCCTGTGCCTTTGGAGTGCCGTTCAGGAAATCACTGCTTATTGCTGGGGCTTCAAGTGTTTGCATCATGTTTCAATGTGTCTTTTGCTAAATCTAGGTCTTCCATTTTGATATGATTTTAGTCCAGAGTTGAAGATGAAATCTAACTTTAATGTTCTACATTTTATTTTTTAAATGTACTTTAGTACGAAGACTACAGGGTCTCACTACACAGATCAGCCTCTTAGTGATCCTCCCATTTTCAGCGTCCCCTGCACTGGGGTTACAGACACGTGCCACCACATCCAGTCTCAGCATGCCCCGGTGGAAGGGTGTCACCTCATGCCAGGTGTCGAACCCCAGTCCCTGCACCTGTATAAGCAAGTGCATTAGTCCACTGATTTTTTTTTGTCGGCTCATGTTCTACATATTAATATGCAGATTTCCCAGCAATTTTTATGAAAGAAAACATCTTTTCTGCAGCATGTTTTTTGGCCTCTGTGGAAAAATAAGATTGCTGTCAATTCATGGGTTTGTTTATCTTTTTTTTTTTTCTTTCAGAACCGGGCATTAAACTCAGGCCTTTGAGCTTGCCAGGGAAGCATTTATTTTACTGAGCCATCTCCCCAGTCCCTGTTTCTTTATCTTCTGTTTTAAGAAAACTTCAGCTTTTATTTTTCAATTTGGCTTTGCAGTATAGATTAAAGTTCAACATAGTGACAGTCTGACTCATTTTAGTTATGGTTTCATTGGTTATTCTGAATCTTTTCGGATTTCGTTTAATGATTGGGATTATTTTATCTCGCCTACAAATAAAGTTGTTTTCTTAATATGGGTTGCATTAAATATGCATATGAGTTTTGACAAAATGGCTGTTTTTATGACATTAATTCCTCTAATCATGAACAAGAAATGACTTCATTTTCTAATGTGTTCAATTTCCTTTCTTCAACATTTTGTAATTTGGAAATGTCTCCTTAGGTAGATTTTTAGATACTTCAATTTATAGAAGCTCTTGTGCATGGAACTGACATCAATTGGCTCCTAGAAGTATATGTGATACTTCCAATATCTTTTCTTTCTTTCTTTTTTTTTTTTTTGGTCCCAGTATCTTTTAATAGTTTCTTTGTTAAGAATTTCTGTCATTTTGACTATGGTGTGTTGCAGTGGGGAACTTTCCTGGTCTTATCTATTTGGAATTCTAAATACTACCTTTATGGAAATAGACATTTTATTTCTCAGTTTTGGGAAATGTTCTTCAGTAATTTCAGTGAACAGATTTGTTTTAATCCCATTTCTTACTGCTTTCTTTTTGGTCAACGAGCCTTAAGGTATTTCTATTAGATTTACCTAGGAAATCTGTCCTGGACTTCTTGTTTTTTTCTTTTGTCTTGTTCCATTGTTCTAACATTCACTCCATGCCTTCAACCTGTGACACTTTGTTCTTCTTATTTATCTTGTCTGTTGCATAACTTTCAATTAAACATTTTGTTTGATGTATTGAGGTTTTTCTAGGATTTCTCTGTGGTTCTTTTCCAAAATGTCTACTTGTTTATGCAAGTGGTCTTTCATATCCTGAATTATCTTTCTTAATCCAAAAAGCTGCTTATTTGTATTTTCTTTCAGCTCATTGATCATTCTTTTTTGTATTTTTAGGGAAGGGTCTACAGGGTGTTCAGGGTCTCATTACTAGATCACACTCATACTAATCTGCCTGTTTACAGCTTCCCAAGAGCTGGGGTTACAGGTTTGTGCCACCACACCCAATGTCTGTTGCCTTCTCAGCATGCCCTGGGGGCGGGGCCGGCAAGGCAGGCCTGGAGATCATACCCCAGCCCCCACCCCCGTCCCCCGCACCTGCTCTGCTGTCTGCTCAGTCTACTCTATTGTCAGGTGAGGATTTTATTTTTATTTTTTGTAGTGACATTGTTTTGTTCTGCACCCTTGATTGTGGGTTTGGCTCCATGTAAGAGTTTGCATTAAATTTTCATCTTCAGCCCCCAACACTTCTTGAGAAAGGAAAGTTGGTATCAGTAACATCAATACTTAAAGAGTAAGCCATAGATTGTGTGATATTTAAGAACTTGATAGAAAAGCTCCCTACTATTTCACTGAATTCTGTCAGAAAAGACAGAATAATATAGCAGGCTATAAAAAAATTGACCATTCATGATACTAAGGGCTTTTTAAGAAGCATATAGAAAAAAGAGAAAAAGAGTTACAAAAATTAAGAAAGTAATAGAAAATGAAAATAAATCAAACAATAATTAAATTAAAAAGGAAAGAAGAGAGAGTAAAAGATGGAAAAAGGAATTTGAAGGGAGGTAAAAAGGATACAGAAAAGAGTATAAGAGTTAAGAAAGGAGATAAAAAGATTATATGCAGTTGATGAACAGTCAAAACAACTTAGTCCTTAAAAATAACAATTTTGTGGAACTATATAACAAAGCAAAGATATTATGGAGCAAAAGCAGAAATCTGATACAACTATGCTCAATAGACATATATTTCAAGTTGAACCTTATGAAACTGATAAAACAACATAAAAGCACACATAAGAGTAAAGAAAGAGACTAGAGTAGCCCCTCCTACCACCTTTTGCCACTGTGCAGGAGCCCAGGTGAACCATACTGGAAGGCCCAAAGAATGGCCTCCCCCTTTGCTACTGCCACAACTGAGGTGAACTGCTTGGGAAAGCCCGGTGACCAAAGGGAACATCAGAGACACACTAGGGTCTCAACCAAGGTGCACAGGATTTTCGGGCAAGACCAGAGACATGAAAGGTTCCGAGCAACGATAACAGTTCAAGCCAACAGGTGACTGAAATCTCCACAGGACCTGCAACCAATTTGGGGAGAACACAGGACTCCATAACCAGCCCTTTACTCTCAGTTTATTTTATATATATTCTCCTCTTTCTTTCTTTCCTTCTTACTCCTTCTCTTCCTCTTCCTCCTCCTCCTCCTCCTCCTCCTTCCTCTTCCTCCTCCTCCTCCTCCTCTTCCTCCTCCTCTTCCTCCTCCTCCTCCTCCTCTTCCTCCTCCTCCTCCTCCTCCTTTTTAATATCTTTTTTTCTTATTCTTTTTATTTTGTCTTTTCCTCTGTTTTCCAAATGGCTGGGGTAAACTGCAACCACTGAACATTAATCCCACTCACCAAACACAGAGACCAAATTCGCATAATCCTTCGAGTACTCTTCATTCTTTGTTTTCTGTCTTTCTCTAGTCTCCCAAGCTTTGTGCAATCCTCCTTAGTTCTCCAGCCTTGCTGCTTCTTCCTTTGCAGTTTCTTTGTTTTATATACTATCCTCCCTAAATTTCTGCACCTGAGGGTAAAGCCATTTTACAAAAAGGAAAAGTTAGCAGACAAAATACTAACCTACGATTGAGTCTGTATATACTATACACCCTATACCTAGGGACTAAAGTACAAAATCAATATTTACCATACTTTGACAGTTTATAAGTAATACTTCATGCTGTTGTTATCACAAATTTTACTATTTCAGCTCGGATATCATATCTGTGGTAATTAGTGGTTCTCCCTTCTATAACAATATGGGAAGCTCTGATATAGTAACCTTACCACAGACCTGCAACAAAGTTGGATAGATACCAACATCCTATCCTTAACTGGGAAGATAGGATCTTGTAACAGATGCACGCTAATAATTGTTTACACTCAGAAGACATCCTTGAAAAAAATTTTTTTTCCCCAGATAAGACTTGATACTAGGGAAGTGCTGCACACTACAAAAATTCATAGGGATTATCACACAAAAGAAAAGATTATTTTTTAAGTAGAAAATGATGGGGTGAAAAAGCTAAATGCAATCTCAGCTATCCAGGCCAACCAGAACCAGTCCAGGAGAAACTGACACAGAAGACAGTGGAGAGAGTGACCCAGAAGCATGCACCTGAAATTTCTGAAATGATAGTAACCAAAGTAAAGAAACAAATCCATGAAGCCAGAGAGGAAATCAGATCAGAAATAGTCTCTCGGGTTAAACAAAAAAGAGAAATGTCAAACTCTATGAAGGAAATGCTCAGGAAATCTTGGGTAGAGACAGAGAATAAAGCTTGATGATGATAGAAAAAGAATGAAAACCATGAATGGTCAGTACGAGAAAGATATGGAATGCATGAAACAGATTCAGACAAAGACACAGAGAATTAAACATTTCATTGAAAGCTGGAAAAACTGCTTGAGTGAAACTGAAGTAAGAACTTCAGATCTTGAAAAGCAGGACTGCCACTAGTGATAACAAAAGGAAAGATTTCTTGCAAGTAAAAAAGATCAGGAAACAATTGAAAAACTGCAAAACATCAAAAATAATAGAAGGCTACATGGTGTCAGTGAAGAAGCAGGAGACAACGCAAATGGCATAAAAAGACTATTTGTATAGAATAAGCACTTCCCCGGCAAGTGCAAGGGCCTGAGTTCAATCTGCAGTTACATCAAAAAAAAAAAAAAAAAA
>NDGM011098245.1:0-12679 GCA_002564305.1 Octomys mimax | reverse complement strand
TCTCTGTTAAACTTCCTGATTAACAGTTTACAAGCTGGGGTTTCAGCTGTGGACACCATGGAGGCACTCTTTGTCTTCCAGCCTTGCCCACTGTCCTGTGGTCTTAGGAGCTCCAAATAGAAGTGAGTGGCCTCAAAAGGGACTGACAGTGGCAACAGAGGAAAGGAGCTTGGAAAGCTGATGTGAAGAAGCGTCCCTGGGCCCAGCCTGTGCTGCCGGGGGAGCAGGTTCCTCTCCCTGGGTAGCCCCCCAGCTCTGACAGCCTCGTAGGCTGGCTGGGACAGGCTGACCTGGATGCCCTGCACGTGGACACTGATGTAGCAGAGATGAAGTCTTACTGACTGGGCTGTCGCGACCTTTTCCTTTCAACTCATTCTCAAGCGTTAGGTTTGGTGACTTCAGTAGAGCAAGTTATCTCAGCAGCCGGGTTTAGGCTTTGTCTGTTTGATCTCAGCATGGCTTACTTTGAAAGGGATGTGTGGGGAGATTATTACTGGACTGAAATGTGGCTTTTTATATCAAGAGTTAGAGGTGAGCTCAGGGAGAGCCCTCACTGGTACTTCGTTGTATGGTGGGTTCTGAAAGAGCCCAGCAGTGTCGCAGACGCTTCTAGAACTCCCATAGTTGTCCCAGCTCTAGTTCCTCTGGAGGGAAAGCCTAGGGATTGCATGGCATGAAGACCTGCAGGAGGTTCTGGCTCTGCTTCTCCTGTAGGATGGTCAGAGAGAGGCAGAGACAGAGGCAGAGACAGACAAGGCTGCCAGGGGCCTGGCCTCACGGAGGTGTGTCCAGTGCAAGGCCGATGGCTTCCTTTTGTGTCTGTTTTACTCTTGGGCTGGCCTGTGTCACAGGCTGGGCCATCCATGGAAGATGCCTGTAGACCTTGTGCATCCTCAGCGCTGATGTTCTGTGTGGAATTAAACTTTAAAGTAAGATAATTGTGTTTCTATTTCAGATGTAATTTTTTTTTTTTTTTTGTATTTTAGGAAAGGGTTTACAGGGTGTTCAGGGTCTCACTACATAGATTGGACTCTAGTGATCTGCCTGTTTTAGCATCTGAAGAGCTGGGATTATAGGCACATGCCACCACGCCCAGTGTCAATGCCTCAGTGCGCCCCGGGTGTGGATCAAGCCCCAGCCGCTACACCTGCTTGCAAGTGCTTTGATCCCCTGAGCTCTTTGGCCAGCCCTTGGAAGGAATTCTGAAGGACCATGCTCTGTGAGAGCATGCCAGTTTGGGGAGCATGTGTTGGTGTCCGCGGTGCGCAGCAGCCCACTGGCAGTGAACAGAGGCAGGGCTGTGATGGCAGAAGCACCGCCGAGTGCCCTGTCCTCTGAGGCCAGGCAGGCCTGCTGACAGCTTCTCCCTTTGCTGTGTCCTTGGCTGGCTCAAGGCAGTGGGGTGGCAGTCTTGAGGTGGACAGTTTGCAGTGTCTGCAGGGTCTCTTATTTGTGTCCATGTTCTGCGTGTGTTAAGCGGGTGTCACTTGAGGCAGTGCCGTGGGGGGTGCAGCCCTTGCATTGCTTTCCTTTGCTGCCTGTTTGTAAGAGGAAGGCTGTGCTCGTGTTAGAATTCTAGGGCCTCTTGACAGCCTCCTAAGAGTCTTCCTCCTGTAGTCCCTCTTCACTGGAGAGCTTGAGCTTTGTGACTTTTTTTGTATTGGAAATTGAACTCAGGACCTTGGTACCCCCAAGGCTGGCACTGCTCCACTGAGCTATATCCTCTGGGCCCAAACTTTGTGACTTCTCTCTCATGTGTTCTCCTAGGTAGGGCCTTCATTCTACTGCAGGGAGCATTTCCTGACAACTGGGTTTTGTTTGGTCCCCCAGGAATGGTCCTCGTGCGGAGTGAGAATGGGCAGTTGTTAATGATCCCTCAGCAGGCCCTGGCCCAGATGCAGGCTCAGGCTCACGCCCAAGCGCAGCCTCAGAGCACCATGGCACCCCGCCCGGCAACCCCCACGAGTGCCCCTCCTGTGCAGATCTCCACCGTGCAGGTGAGTGTGTGCCTGCCTGCGTGGTGTGTGGCCTTCCTGGCTGGGCTTGCCCTTGTCCGCTCCCTGAGGCTTTATACACCAAGGGAGGCTGCAAGGCCAGGTTGTGTCCTTTGTGAGTGGCTCCCATGGTCAGAAGGGCCTGGAATGGCGCTGGTCTTCTGTCCTTCTCCTGGCACAGGACTCACTTGGAGGAGCCAGACTGCAGCCAGTGCTCAGCACAACTGGCTCAGTGGCGGTCAAGTGGACGCATGGCCCTAGCTGGCCTGGCTGCATCTTGGTCCTTTCCTCATTTCGTGTGACTTCTGTATCTTAGTTTCCTCTTGTGCCAAGTGCAGATGACATGAGCAAGTAGCTCTTGGGGCTGCCTCAAAGGCTGAGCCACACTGAAAGCACGGAGACAGACTAGAGGGAAGGCCCAGGTGGCATAAGAGTGTCACAAAGTGGTCCTGTGCTCTCCCATACCTCGAGCCGAGGGCCACACAGCCCAGCTCCAGGCTCGTGGGGAAAATATCACTCTGGTCTTGGAAGCTGGCACTAAGTTCTTGTGGAGTGTGTGTCCAGCCGTGTGGTTTCCATGGGCATGTGTCAGCATATGACCTGGCTATGTGCGCATGTGCTGCCCATACAGTGACTGCCGTTTCAAGCTGGTTGGCAGCCTGGCTCCTGGGGTGAGGGCAGGAAAGACCCTGACAGTATCTGTCTCCCTGAGCTCAGGCCCTGCTGCCTTGGGAGTTGTGCTTGTATCCTGTAGACAGGGATGTTTACATGCTTGAGATGGATGAGACCCACCCCGACCCGGGTCTGAGCACACAGACTAGTACCCAGGTTTGGAGCATGTCGTGCCCTGAGTGAGAAGCATGTGCACAGTGCCCGTGGTTTCACTTCAGGCATGGGCTGGCTGTCACCATCCAGCTGTAGCATCTTTGCTGTCCATCTTCTCACAGGACTTTGCTCCAGCTGGTCCAAGATTTGCAGTGTCTCTGCATCCCGGTCAGCCACTGACCCTCTTTTGGAGCTCACCGCTGCAGGGGTCTTGAGCCCTCTTAGGGTGCACTGACAGCTCCAAGACAGCAGAACAGTAATGGGGTTTCAGATGTTTACTTTCTTTAAAGCTCTATTTCATAGACTTTGTTAAAAAGCTGAATGATACTTTTAGGAGAGTCTATGAACGCTTCTGGTTGCGCACTTCAGCCTTGGAGAGGGCACTCCAGTCCTATGCTGGCTTCCTGAGGTGGTGGCCGCCTCGGGTGTACTGGCGTGTGCCTGAGGACTGCTTTTTGTGTGCAGTGGGTGGGAATTACTCTTCCGTGTAGCTTGTTTCTGATCAATCTTAACTTTCCAGGCTCCTGGGACGCCTATTATCGCACGGCAGGTGACCCCAGCCACCATAATTAAGCAAGTGTCTCAGGCCCAGACGACGGTACAGCCCACTACAGCCCTGCAGCGCTCCCCAGGGGTGCAGGTAAGAGGCACTGGGGCAGGCAGAGTGCCAGTGTGACTTGAAGACCAGACTGTGAGTGTTGTGCTGACGCAGAGTTGAGTTCGAGGAGGAGTAAGGCTCTCTCTCAAGTAGTTCTCTCTTACAGATCCAGGATGGTTCTGAGTTTTCCTTCTTTAATGTCACATAGAATTTAATGCCATCACCATTTTAAAGGCATTCTCTCACTCTAGAAACATAGTTGAACATACTGCCATGCCGTATTAATACTGACTTAGGGCAGAGAAGCAAGCAAGGTGGTGGGAGTGGCCCGCAAGGACACTGCGTGGCTCCTGCGCATGTTCTTGCTGCTTGGTGCTTAGCGCGCCTGGCTCTCTCAGTGCCTTTGTGAAGGAGAAGCCAGTGTTCCTCATCCTGTGCCGAACTGAGGGACGTGGTGAGGTCTGCTCCTGGTCGTCCAGCCTTGCACTGGCTGCCAGGCTGCTGCTTTCCCACAGCCGCATTCTTCCCTGGCAAAGGTGGCACAGTTCTGGAAACACTTAGGGCAACTCTGCCTAGGACAGAGACACCTGGCTAGGGGAAGCAGCCCTGTCTGGGTCAGTGAGGCACCCGCTGGGCTTGACCAAGGTATGCAACAGGCTGGGTGTGGCTCCCTTGCCAGAGGTCCTGGGGCTGGCTGGGTGGTGGGCGGGCACCCCAGGGCAGTGCAGCACCTGTGCTCCTTTCTTTCCTTGGAGCTCAGCTCTGTTGTCCTTTGATGGCTGCAGGGAGTAAGGTCAGTAGAAGAGAGGCCTGTCCCTGGGTGCCGTGAGCCAGGGAGGAAGTGTGTGTGCCCCTGGAGTGAGGCTGCCGGGGAGCTCCTGGCCTTGAGTCCCTGGTGTGCCAGCTGCTGTGCAGAGGGCCATTTGGTGAGCAGGCGGTGAGCTCCTTGGGGTTCTTGGTTCCATTCAGTGAGGTGTTTATTAGACTAGAATCCTCTTTATGCCATTAGGTAGATGTGCATTTCTGGGGGCTGAGGGAGCGACTTTGAGGTCAGAGGAGTTGAAGAGTGGAGAGCTCTGGGCACCCACTCCCCACCCATGCCCAGGCGATGCTTGGTTTATCTTGGGCATCTTCTGCATTTGAAGTTTTGACTTGGCTTAGCAGCTTCCAGTAACTAGGAATATCTGCTCGTTGTGGCAAGGTGAAGGCTGCACGGATTGAGAGAAGAGCTCGTCACCTCCTCAGGCAGCTGCAGGGCCGCTCCGGGAGACCCTGAGATCCTGGAAGTGGGGCAGTGCGCAGGCAGCTGCTGGGGTTGGCAGCGATCCCACCAGCCGGAGCCGAGGCCTGGACCAGGCTGCTCAGGAGTTTACTCAGGGCCACACTGCCCCCTACCTTCAGAAGTCAGAAAGAAACAGTGTTTTAAAAAATTGGAGGACAAAAATGCTGACAGATTTATACATTGAAAGAACTCTGTTTTAAAAAGTTAGCAGATATTTGCATCATGATTATTTATGTAAAACGGCAATGTTAAGAATTGACTGAGAAAAAAAAAAAAAAGAATTGACTGAGGCCCAGTGGTTTGAGTTGCTCAGAAGTCTGGGTGCCACTTGCTCGGTGTCCCCGCTCGCGGGCTTACCAACACCTGTGCCCCGGCTGTGGTTTTCCTTTTCCCTGAGGGGTCTATGATGGGACTCACTTGGAGAGTAGAGGCCTCCAGGGGGCGGCCCCTTTCCCTCTTGCCCTGCAGGAAGGAGTGTGTAGACAGTGACAGGGCTTTCGGGAGTGGCTTTCTCTTGGGTTGGAGTTTCTGAGGAATGGCTAAGGTAGTTCATAGCTGGCACCATGGCCGTTGGCTTGGGAAACCCAGGTTCTTGCCAGTGATTGGCTTCATCTGGTATCTGAAAGGTGTGACTCTGTCATGGGGCTTTAGGACCCCAAGTGGCTCCACAGTGCAGTCCTACTAGTCTCTGCCCAGCTGGCAGGACTGGAGACACTAGAGTCCCGAGGCTGTTGGATGTCCCCTCCTCTCCAGGAAGCTTTTGCTGGACTTGAGGCCAGTGTCTCATGTTGGTGGCAGAAGATGCGTTCACCTGCTGTTTTGCGCTGTTGCAGCCTCAGCTTGTCCTGGGTGGTTCTGCTCAGACAGCCTCGCTTGGGGCGGCGACAGCTGTTCAGACCGGGACACCTCAGCGAGCAGTCCCAGGGACAAATACCACCACCACAGCCGCCACGGTAAGAGCTACTTCTCTTGGGGCCTCTAGGGGCAGCCAGGCCTGTGGCTCACTTTGTGATGGTTCTGGTCATCTGTGCTAGTCTGCTGTGCAGAGGGACTTGGATGGTTGGTGGCCACGAGTCCTGTCCCTCTCCAGAGCTGCCTGGAGCAGAGGGCAGCTTCAGCCTGAGATGCAGGAGGGCTTGGGGCTTTGCCCCATGCGCTCCCCAGCACCTCCTAGGGTGGGGTCTGAGGTTCAGAGACTGTGAGGGTGGCACGGAAGGCCAGACCTCTCAGCTTTTGAGGGTTTGGGCCCCACAGGCGTCCATTTGAGGACTTAGTGCCTGCGCTGCACCTAGCCCAGGGTTGCGTCTGTGCTCCCAGGGAGTCTCCGGTGTGTATACACCTTCAGGCAAGCAGGGGTCTTGCTTTGCACTTTACTCAGGTTTCTTTGCTAAGATTTTTAGTTTTTTTTAATATGTATTGGGTGCAGAGTCTCACTATACACTCAGACTCGTCGTGGCCCTCCTGTTTTCAGTTTTCCTAGCAGTGGGATTACAGGCCTGTGCTACCACACCTGGTCATCTTTGCTATGATTTTTCCATTTGTTTGTTTTTAGTTGCTGTATCATAATTTAGTTTCCTTTATGTGGGTGTAGATCAGCATTGATCTGTCTTTGTGATAAGTGACGTTAAGTTGAACGTTTTTTTACATTTGTGGTTATTTACTTAGCTGGCGTGGCATTGCCAGGTCGAGTGACTCACAGACTTGGTGTTGGAGGTGACTAGGCTGCACTCATCAGTCTGAGGTGTTTCTTGAAAAAAGTTTAGGGCAAAATTTATGTGTGACCTTTCTTAGGCTGCGTGGGATTGAATCCACTAAGCTGCCCCCCCAGGTGCTCTTCTCGCTTACTTGCGTTTTGGGGCAGAGCCTCACTAGTTGTCGGGCTGGTCTCGAGCTTGGCATTCGTGTGCCTGAGCTGCCAGACCGCTTGTGTCGCAGCACACAGTGCCACGTGTATTGCCTGCAAGTGTTGAGTGTAGCCAGAGGCTGTGATGAAAGTCTCTTCTAACTTTTTTTGCCTATCTCTTTCACTCCAGGAAACTATGGAAAACGTGAAGAAGTGTAAAAATTTTCTGTCTACATTAATAAAACTGGCTTCATCTGGTAAACAGTCTACGGAGACAGCAGCTAATGTGAAAGAACTAGTACAGAATTTACTGGTAAGAAGGGCTTGCATGGAATCCCCTTTGCCTCTGAGCACTGTGTCTGTGACAGGCAGCTGGAGCTTGAGGCCTGTGGGGGCAGGAAGGACGGCATAGCCAGCTGCAGGGAGATGTGTGTGCTCCCCGCCCCCCACCTCCCTTTTGACCAGAGTGGGGAGCGTGTGCTGGAGGCTTCGCCTGGCCCCTGTGTGTGGGCTCAGCGCCCCGACAACTTCCTGCGGCCTCTGTGCTGCGAGCCTTTCCCGATGGAGACCACTCCTTGCCTGGCTCATTTGCTCTTCACCTGCAGCCCCTGGCTGTGGAGCTGATCCAGCAGCCATCCCCAAAGTGCTGTGCTCTTCTCAGGGACCTGGCAGCCCTTTCCTGTGTGACTTATGTGCTGCCAGCCACATGTCTGACCTCAGCATCTCTTAGACTGGGCTCAGCCGCAGGAGCAGGCAACCTGGAGTAAGAGCGGTCACTTCAGGAGAGACTTGTCTGCCTCTTGGGAGCTCCGAGGAGTTAGCAGTCTAGCTGGACTCATGGGCCTCTTCTCATGGTGCATCTGTGCCCCAGGGGCGAACCAGCCTCTACCTCTGCTTCCTCTTCCTGCCCCGCCTCCCGTTCCTCTCCATCCTCCTTGCACTGTTCCTCCTCCTCTTCCCTGAAGCCTTCTCAGTGATGGCTCCACTCCCCGACCCCTCTCCTGGTCAAGCTGGAAATCTGGACTCCTGGGGGCTTGTTTCTCTGGTAACCCACAAGTCCGGGCCCCAGGCTTGCTCTTGGCCGCCCAGCTTTGCTTTGCCTCGCATCTGGGTCTGCCTCGGGATCGCTCTTCCTGCTCGTCTCCGTGGTGCCTGGTACTCACAGCACTCACTTTGGTCGTCAGGTTGCTCTTGTATGGCTGTGTCTTCCCACGAGCACCTGGCATTGAGTAGATGCCTGGAAGCAGTGCGAGTGACAGTGGTGTCAAGGAAGAGGCTCGTGACGGGGCAGGGATATGATGAGTCACAGCAGTGTGCAGGGCGAATGTCTGGCCTCTGTCACAGTGTCCAGTGTGCTGACTTCCATCGACTGTCAGGACCACGAGGCCAGGGGGAGGCTGAGCTGAGACGTGTGCGCTTGAAATTGTAGTCACTGCCAAATGTCACTGTGGATTTTGTTTTTAAGGATGGAAAAATCGAAGCAGAAGATTTCACTAGCAGGTTATACCGCGAACTTAATTCTTCACCTCAACCTTACCTTGTGCCTTTCCTGAAGGTAATTGAAAGTGCTTGGCACCTGAAGCAGTAGTGTTGAGGCCCAGTTGAGGCGCCGCAAAGGCCCTGTTGTGTGCCTGTGTCACCTGGCAGGGCAGGAAGCCTGTGGTGCCCTGGAGTGCTGTTGGATTTGCTGCTTCAAAGCAGCTTCTTCCATGTAGCTGAGCCCAGATGGCCTCATGGTTCTGTGTGTGGGAAGGGATGAGAAGGGCTTGTGTCCGGGCAGTCCATCCCCACTCAGATCAAGGGTTCTGAGAGTGTCACATTGATGGCCTTCCTTGGAGGGTCCTTTCTGTCAGTATGGGTTCTTAAGGCTTTAGAAGATACTGTTATTTTCTTTTTCTTGAAGCAAATTTTAGCCAACTCTTACTAAGAATAATGCAGTTTGGTGAAAGTTGGGAAGGCTCAGGATGGGTGGGTGTTGGCAGCGGCGTCCACAGACGCTTCATCAGATCGAGTCTGTTTCGTGTTGCTGGGAGCTGGTCTGGGTCCCAGAGGCAAGCTGACATGCACGCTGCCCCGACTCTGTGTGTCCTCTTCTTCCCACAGAGGAGCTTACCTGCCTTGAGACAGCTGACTCCCGACTCGGCGGCCTTCATCCAGCAGAGCCAGCAGCAGCCGCCGCCTGCCCCGCAGGCCACCACAACACTCACAGCCGTGGTGCTCAGCAGCTCGGCGCAGCGCACAGCCGGGAAGACGGCCGCCTCTGTGACCAGTGCCCTGCAGCCCCCCGTCATCAGCCTCACGCAGCCCACACAGGTTGGCCTGGGCAGGCAGGCACAGCCCGCACCACTGGTATGAAGGCGCGGGCCTTGCTGCTCTCCTGCAGCCCGCCTGCGGCGCGGTGCTCCCGCCGGCCTCTTTAAGTAACCAACCACGCTCAGAGAGCCCTTTCCCAAGCCAGCGGGGAGGCTGCTGCTAGGAAGAAGCTTGGGGATTTTCTTAAATAATTAAAATATGTATTAGCGTCTGAGGCCCTGCTGCATCTTTGTGTTTTGTTTCTGAGTCAATGAAAGGATCTCTGGCCTGCTGACACATGTCACTTGGGTTGTCTGGGGAGTTACTGGTGGGAGCAGACACTGCGTGCTAGTGAAGTGGAGGACTGAGAGCGGGCGGAGACGCAGGCTGTGCTGCGGCAGGAGATGGGCAGGACAGCTGATGGTGGCGCTGTGGTCGGGGAGACGCTGAGGGGTCCCAGACGGTGCTGTGTTGACAGCGCTGGCTTCCTCAGCTCCAGTCTCAAGCTGTTCCTCCCTGCTGTCCACACTGTGCTCTGAGTACACACTGCTGGAGGCAGGCAGACTCACCCAGTGCAGGAACGCTGTTGTTGAAAATGCCAGAAAGTGCCTTTAAGTGAAACCACGCAGGTTTTGCTGTAAGCTGCTTGTTCCTGCAGGCCCTTCAGTGTGTTAGGACAGTGTTCGCGTGGGGCCTCAGGTCACACCAGGGCTTGCTCTTGTGCTGGGCTACAGTTTGAATTTGTTCTGCCTTCACTGCCAGTGAGGAGAGCAGGCTGAGGACAGGGCATGTGGTGTGTGTGGGGTGTTGGCAGGGGCAGGGCTGAAGTCCCTGTGTGAAGGTAGCTTTGCCCCTGTCCCCTTTGACACTGCAAGGGTAGTGGTCACATGGTGCAAGGACAGACGTGTCCTGTTCAGAACTCAGCGGGGCTCATTTAACCCGGGAGGCAGGTTCTGCTGAGAGCTGGCTGGGTCAGGCCGTGCTCTCTTATTGGGAAGCTCTGGCTTTTGGTGCTTGATTCCATCAGTGACACCAGGAGCTTCCTGCAAACAAGCTGTGTGCAGCCGGCAGGCCTGTGGGACGAGTCCATCTTCTCCCGCACAGGCCTGCAGATGAGGAGCTGGAGCTGCCTGGCTCGGCTGGTCTCGTGTCCCTGCTCACTTGGGCCGCATTGCAGACATGGCTCTGTGTGGGCTTTGTCCCAGCCCTCTTGAGTGTCTTGTGATAGAGGGTGCATGCGCCTGGGACCGTTAGAGCTAGAAACCCAAGTCCAGAAGACCCAGTAGCAGAGGTCTGTGGCAAGGCCACGTGGGCCAGGTCTATGTGGCTTTGTGCAGGGATCACTTCATCTCTGAGCCTGCTTCTGGGGCAGGGTCTAGGGCACGGGAAGTAGCCAGGCTGCCTGCTCTTGGACTCAACTTTGTGCCCCGGGTAAGGGCAGGCTGGGTATAGTGGCTTGGCTTATAGGATGGTGGAGGACAACAGGTTGTGCTGGGTCAGTGGGGCCAAGTTCAGGGTAAAACTTGGAAATTCTTCCCTATTGCAGTACAGAAGTCATTTGGTTCTTATAAAAACTTAGATGAGGGAAAAGACCTTTGTTCACCAGAGGACAGTGCTGCTCTGCTGACAGGCAGGAAGATGGTGCCACCTGATGTAGGGGGCGGCTGGGCTCCACAAACTTGCTGTTTCCTATCTGCCCCCAGGACTGGCCTGGGGCCTCCGCTGTGGCTCCCAGTGTGCCTGGCATGCTCCACGAAATGTGGTGCTGGCCTGCCGTCACCCCATCTCTTCCTTTC
Organism: Octomys mimax; assembly: GCA_002564305.1. Taxonomy (NCBI): domain Eukaryota; kingdom Metazoa; phylum Chordata; class Mammalia; order Rodentia; family Octodontidae; genus Octomys; species Octomys mimax. Next base: position 2,049 of record NDGM011098245.1, on the reverse strand, counting down.
CGGGTTCCCTTGAGGCCTCCTGTGGAGCAGCAGCTGAGGGCGTGGGCTGGGCCTCTCTGTGGCCCTGGGTCTCACAGGAGTAGGGACCACGGCGGAACAGATAAAGGGAGGAGCCTGAGCTGCGGCGTGGGGTGGCGGCCTGTGAGAAGGGTGCTCACTTGTTCCGCTGCTCTGCCCCAGGTGATCCAGCAGCCTCCAAAGCCAGGAGCCCTGACCCGGCCCCCTCAGGTGACCTTGACGCAGACACCAATGGTCGCACTGCGGCAGCCTCACAACCGGATCATGCTCACCACACCCCAGCAGATCCAGCTGAGCCAGCTGCAGCCAGGTGAGGGCCAGGACAGGGCTGCCCAGCACGGGGGGTGGGGGGCACTCCCAGCGCCAGCTGTCAGGGTGTTGTTTTATTTTGTTGTTATGGCCAAAAAAACCCCACATGTTCATATACACACACACATGTATAATTTGACACATTAACCATATAAGTCCATGGTCAGTAACGTCATTTATAATCTCTAGCTGCCAGTAGAGGTTTAAGGCTTTTGAAAACTTGCTGTAGCAATTTAGGAGGTGACCTCCCCCGCGGGCCTTAGAGTGCTGAAGCCAGCTGTGCCTTTGGTAATAGTCTCCGTGCTCTCCACTGTCTTTTGCTTGGCAGTCCCTGTTGTGAAGCCCACCGTGTTACCTGGAACCAAAGCCCTTTCTACTGTATCTGCACAAGCAGCTGCTGCACAGAAAAACAAGCTCAAGGAACCTGGGGGAGGTTCATTTCGGTAAGGACCGAGGCTGTGGGTCCCTGGCAGCGCAGGCCTGCAGCTGTTCCTCCTTGATTCTGTCTTCATGTCACGTGTGTCCCCATTTCCCAGCCCCAAGGCTGGGTGAGGAGGCTTGCTTTATCCCTCAGCAGAAGGGCGGGCGACTCAGCCGACTCCGTGTGAGTGGAATGGCTGTCTGTACCACAGTGTTGTGTGCTTCAGCAGGGATGCCCCCTGCCTGGCTCCCAAGGAGCCATCCTGCATGGCCAGTGATAGAGCTCTCCTGAGGTGTGTGCTGGAGAGGCTGCGGAGTCCCCTTCACTGGGACTGAGCAGAGGGCAGTGTGTACAGTCTGGAAGCCTGGTGTGGCTCTTCCCCACCCAGGCACGCACTCTTAAACTGCCCCGGAGGTAGGTCTGTGTTGGGGAGCTGTGGTCGCCTGAGCAGGATCACAGCCCAGGCAGGACGGGCCCAGCGCCCAAGCTGGGTGGGCGGGCGGTTGAGGGGCACATCCAGTCAGGAGTGAGTACAGCGCCCAGGCTGGGTGGGCGGGCAGTTGAGGGGCACATCCAGTCAGGAGTCAGTACAGCCAAGCCCCTGGCTGCTATGGCTCTTCCCTGGCTGCTATGGCTCTTCCTGTCAAGGAGGGACAGGCGATCAGCCAGAGGTGAGCAGCGGCTGAGGGTTAGAATTGGGTTCGCAGAGGTACCCTCAGCAGCTGCAGGCAGGGATGTGGGCCTTGCTTGGCTCACTGGATGAGCCTGAATATCTCCTCTCAGGCTATGCTTTCTAAAAGTCATTTTCCATGAAATGAACAAGGGTTTCTTGGAAAAGCTGATGCCAAGGCTGGGATAAGGAAAGGGAGGATGCACTGCAGCTGCCGTATGTCAGAGCAGGGCGCACCAGGAGGCAGGGGGCAGCTGCCCTCCTGTGGTCCAGACAAGGGTGGTAAGGTCACAGAGGGTCTCCATTGGGCACAATGGAGCCACAGCCCACACAGAACTGCTAGGATTGAGGAATGCACATCAGAGTGTCTCCCCAAATGTCAGTTACCTGGGGCGATGCCAGGCTGCCCAAGGGCCAGCACTCAGACCGCACCTCAGGGACAGCTTGCCTACTGGAGGTGGCAGGACGGCAGCACAACTTGTCTGGATGGAGCCATGGGTCAGGCCAGAATGGAGGTGTCCCATAGACAGCTGCCCCGTAGCCCCCCAGGTGTCAGGGTGCCGGGTCAGGGAGTGACGGAGCGATGTTCCTGTGAGGGAGACAGAAGAGGCCCATGATCGGCCGTGGGCTC
>NDGM011098232.1:0-10912 GCA_002564305.1 Octomys mimax | reverse complement strand
CTACAGGGTGGATATCAAGGAAATAGCAGTAGCTCAGTCCCACAGGTGACACTTGGCCACCAGTAAGTGTTATGGACATTATCTATGTCCACAACACACTAAAACTTTCTGTGATATCCTATCCCCAAGCTGTTAAAGGTGCTGCTCATTTATTTGTCATTCCAGTATTTATCTTATATTTTATTCTTAGTAATTCTTTACCATCATGAAAACTTTCTCTTTTGTTCAATTGAAAAAGTTCAATTGTTTTGAAACATTTAATTTTTATTAGTAGTTAATTTTCTGAATATTGCTTAATCTTAATGTTTGTTTTCAGATTTATACTGTGTCTTTGACTTACAATCTACTTAAAAACATGGTATATTTCCTCCTAGTATTAGAAACTTTAAAAAGTATATTTCCATTTTCCATTGACTTTTTATAACCTCTTCCCTATATTTGATACACACACACACACACACACACACACACAAATATATGAAAACAATGTGTACAACCTGACATAAGATTGATACTGTTTCATAGAAATCTTTAATGACCTTTTAAAAAAATGTAACAACATGTGATTGTAAGAAAATAAATACTTCCATAAATTAAAAAAAAAGAAAATCCAAATGAGCAACAAGACAATAGGAATGGGGATTTTAACATGCCAATGTCACAAAAAGATAGATCTACTAGGCAAAAAAATCTGCAAAGAAATAAGAGAGGTAAACAAAACTTGTGAATAAAGTTTGGTATACCTTAAAGAGTGTTTCACCCATCAACAACAGAATACACATTCTTATCAGCTAAATAATAAGACATGCTCCAAAATAGACCATATACTAACACACGGACAATTCTCAAGTAAATGCAAAGGAACTGAAATTATTCTGAGCATACTATCTGATCATAGTACAATAAAACTGGAATTTATTGACAAAAGAAACTACAAATCATCATAAACACATGGAAATTAAATAACAACCTTCTGAATAACCAGTGGGTCACATATGAAATTAAAGAAGAAATTAAAAAACATTTACCATCAAATGAAAATGCAGTTGCCACCTACTAAAACCTGTGGGATGCAATGAAAGTGCTCTTAGGAGGAAAATTTGTAGTGGTAAATTCACACAATAGGAAAACAGAACAAGCCCAAATAAACAATCGTATGCTATACCACAAGTTTCTAGATCAGAAAGAGCAAGTGAAACCCAAAGCCCAAAGAAGAGAGGAAATTATAACTAGAGAAGAAATTAATGCACTGAAGACTAAGAAAACAATACAAGGTATAAATGAATTGAAGAGTTTTTTCTTTGTAAGAATAAATAAAATTGATAAACCCCTAGCCAACCTAAACAACAATGAAAAAAGCAAATGAAAAATTAATAATGGTATGTCTGCCAACCCAATCATAGTCCAATTTAACAATGACTATTGGCTTTTATTATTTTTATGGATAAAAGTAGCAATTGCTCTTCAATATGGTCTAAATACCCACTCATAGCCTTCAGATAGGGGAAGGATTGAGTGTTCTGCAGTTACAGTAAAGTTTGTACCAACCCAGGAATAGAGAAAACAGAGTTCTTCAGGGGAGGTATACAGTACTTAAAAATTGATGTGGTTGTGAAGTCACCTTGGACACCTTCTGAGCCCCTTCCACATAAGCACCACATGCTATTTATATTAATTCACCTCATTCTGGTGGGTCACCTTAGCATTCCTAAGGCTAAACATTGTTAATATTTATGTAATCTAATCAGGTAAATATTCATCACATTCAGATAATCTATGTCTAAAATATTGATATTTTTATTTTAAGGTGACAAAAATTCAATTTTTATCTCTTGCTTTCTTACACCTTTTTATAATATTTGATAGTTTCAAGTGACTAGGTTCTTATTTACACAATCTAAAACTAGAGCCACATGTGCTGGTGCATCCTGTGACTCACAACTTTGGGAGGCTAAGCCAGCAGAATTACAAGGTTCAGCCTAGTCTGGACACCTAAGTGATTTGGTCAGACCACTCAGAAAACAAAATTTTAATTGGTTGGCCATGCAGTTCTATGTGAAGGTGCTGGGTTTAATCCCTGGTAGTAGGAAAGAAAAATAGATAGTTAGTGTGATAAAAACCTAATAAAATCATATTTTCTCTTCAAAATACAATTATTTCACTTCAGTAAGAATATATTTTAATCATCCATACCAAATTAACCTCCAAATATGTACCCAGTAAAATGGTAGAGGAAGGAGGAACAATGAATTATTTTAAATTATGATTTTAGATTACCTTTACAATCAACTTGATTTTATCCAATAATGGACAGGCTCCAGGTAATACATGTAAATTCAGCTTTATAAATTTAATTGCATTATAAATCAAAGAAAGAAAATTTCATACTTAAGAGATCTCACCATATTCTTTTGTCCAAAAATCATATCACACTGAATAATTGATTAAATATAGACCATATGGATTCAAATATTTATGTAATCAGATCTGTTCAATTTATCATAGAACTGTAGCTACCAAAGAATGGCATAAACAGCTTGAAACAACAAAACCTCATAACTGCTACAACTGTTTTCCATTTGCATTATGAAACTTTACACTGTACCTGTAATGAGGTAAAGGGTTGCCTCTTGCTTCACAGTTCAATGTTACTTTTTTATCTTCTGATCCAACAGGGAAAATGCTGTTGCTTGGTTCTTTGATAAACACAGGTCCTTGTAAGTGAAGCTCACCTATATGCGTAGAAGAAATCAAAATAATCATACTAAGGCAAAAAAAAAATTGTAAAGCTGCATTTCAGGACTGAAGAAGGAAAAACAACTTGTGCTTATTCTTTAAAATAGTGGCAGGCAGTGCTCCACTTAACCACCAAGCACATCACATGCTCTACAGGTACTGCTTTGTTAGGAAGAATGAATTTAATGTTAATATACATTGTTTTATTGATATGATCATTTTAAGTCATAAGTGAAATTTTATTAATTACTTCTTATATTAATACATTATATCTTCATGTTCTTTGGTGAATAAAATTTTATAGGATGCCCTTTCTAGCATAAGCTTCCTAGGAAAACTCAATCTGACATCAAAATCCATGAAATATTTCAGTTATTTTTTCTACAGAATGTGCCGAACATATAAATTGTAATGTTATTTTCCTATTTTGGAAGTGAAATATTTCACATGTGGTGTGATTTTCATTTTATGACTAGCAAATTGAAGAAAAGGAAGCAGCACTGAAGAAGTATCCTTCATAAGGCATTCCTACTTTGGTTAAGAGAACTTCCACATAAAAGAAAATTTCTACATACACAGAAAGAAAGAAAAACTGTCTCTCATAATGCCATGTGTGTGTACAGGAGTGAGCTAATGCTATCACTCAGTGCTTTGCAACTGCAGTTTTATAATCATTGCCACAGCATTTGTGAAAACAAACAAATGTTCCAGGAGGTGTGGAATGCTCATTCTTTTCCTTTCTTGGAAGACTCAGCAGAATTGCAGAGAAGTTTCTCTGCAGAAGAATGAATAAAATGAATAAACAAACACAGCAATAGACTTCATGAACAGTGAAACAAAGGAAGCAAGATCACATAGCCCAAAAAGGCTCTGAAACTACGAACTTATATTTTGCCTACTTCAAATACCAGTAACACTAATAAATATAATTTGCCACAGCAACAATAAGTTGACTATATGATAAACACAATAACTGGTGAAATGAGGAAAATACTAGCAGCTTGAGTTACAAAGTTAATATATATGCCCTGATGTGGTCTTTAATCCTTATCATATCTAGGAGGTGAGAACCATGGTCATCTCCAAGGTGCAGAAGAGGAATATTTTAGCCAGAGAGTAGTAAGATGGCAAGAGTAAGTTCACCAGCATTTCAGAACAGTAGACAAGCCAGAATGATTGATCCCAAAGTCCATGAAAAGATGCTGTCTAGCCTTTTATGTGATGCATCTGACCTTGCTCCAACTGGCCTCTTTTCCCTCAGCTTTGAAGAGCTAATATCATTGTTGAGAGGGGTGTCTTTGTTTAAGGTGGGGATGAAAACACTAGAACTTTGGGTAAGGCTAGCCATGTTCACTACCAACTGGTCACACTAGGGGATCAATCATAATTGAGCAAGGGTTTAAGTCCCAGGGATAAGCTAATACTAGCTGACCTGGAGAATGAGTTAATCCATTCAGCCAAACAATCTGTCTACACAGCGAAACAAAACATACGCTTGTGGGCACTGGAACTTAGCAAGCTTCTCTGGTTGGCAATATACCCTGTGAGTTATCATACGGCAGTGCTAGGAAGGCACTACACAGAGAAAGTTAGCATTTGGAACCTTCTAGACTATTCCATGAGTCTCCTCCTTTGACTGATTTTTGGACAATTCCCTTCCCTGTAGTAAACTATAAAAACTGCCAATAACTACTGTCATTTTGTCTAGAAAATTATCTAAGTTCAGGGAGGTGCAGAGCTGTCCTCAATTTGCAGGTGGCATTAGATTCTTTGTTGCCTTTTCCATGAAATCACCCTGCTCTAAATACCATCAGAGCTATCACAAGCACTGTGTCACTAAATCTCACAGCTGGGCCAGCTCCCAGTCTCTCTGCCTCCAACCTCACCACAGCAGTCCCCCTCCCTACATTCATGCTGTCTGAGAAAGTAGCAAGTTCTCCTCCATGGCCCTTGGACTTTACCTATCTTTCTTTTTTTTTAACCTACAAAAGGAAAATAACACAAGAAAGAAAAGCACATATTTTTCTTTGAAGGAAAACCACCTAGAGAAGAATTATAAAATTGAAATTAGTAGACTAATTGGAATCAGTCTATTAAATGAATGCATTATCTTAGAAAGCTGGAAATACTTGTAATGTCTTCTTACAATACTCAGGAACAAGGTAGATTTTACCCAGCACTTCTTCAGCATAACTGCCGATTTACTACAGATGATTTATACATTGTACTTACTGATGGAAGGCATGGTGTCATCATTCTGACATACTCTCGTGTATGTAAAGTTGAAAGAAATACTAAATTAATGTATTGTAAACATTAGCCAATAAAATGGAGAGAATGAAAGAAGAATGATATAGAGACAAGGAGTGTTTCCAATGAAGGGGACGGGCAGGCTGAATAATCTATCCTGTTACGTTCCTTAGAGAGATGTCCAGAACCAGAGCACAGTGCTCCCATTCAGGGCCTCCAGTTCCATGAAACTGCACTGCTCCTAATTCAGCATGAGGCCAAAATTAACCACCAACCTGCTGTTTTTCAATTTCAGGCTTTTTCAGCAACACTAGAGTTAATGGCCTGCAAGGCACACATCCACCATCTCTGAAATTTAAAGCTGCTGAAAGCTCTTTGGACCATCAGCCAGTGGGGAGCCTCCGAAGAATCTTAAAAAGTAAGCACAAATTAATAATTAAATGGTGACAAGTGAGTCCCCGCTTCGTGCTCAGGAAAAAACACAAAAGGCTCTCAATCTTGCTGGCCTGAAACAAAATAGGTTTAAGGAATGCTGGAGTAAAATGTTTCAGTGTCTTGTCAGCAATATAAACTTAAAAGGAATGTATCTTGAAGTCTTTGCTAATGTGAAATTACCTAACATTGTCTTCCAAATGAATTTTGATTCTCCAAAGGACAGAATCCTGACTATTCACACAGACATTCAGAACCACCAAAATGAAGCTTGAAAAAAGCAAAGGGACCCTCTTAACTAACTCAAATGGAACATTTAGACTGATGCTAACCCTTATGTTGTGAGACAGAGGAATTTTTTTTTTTTATATGCTAGTATGGCTCCAAAGCCCCATTTTAAGCTTACAACTCAAAATAAAAGGTATATAACCTTTCCCTATAGTGCTAATAAGTCAAAAAAAACTCCAACCCCAAGGTGTTATTCCCCCCCAAATGCCCACAGGCAAGTAACAATAACTGCCTTTGGATGTAAGTACAAGCCTTATGAGCTCCTAAGGTAATGTCACAAAAAAGATCAAACTGCTGTGGATCAATTCTAATGGTCATATGCTGTACAATTTTTATTAAGACTGACAAAGAGAAACAGTCAAAGAATTCCAGGCAGTTGCTTTACTTTCACTAAAAGAAATGAAATTCCTAAAGGACAGATGATAATTCCTAGGGTAAACGAGCAAATCCTCTTTTCCCTTGCTGATTTCTACTGTATCTTCAAGAGAAAAAAAGGAACAACACATTTTGAAACAAAAAGGATACATTCTCAAAGGCAGCTACTAAAATGGGAAATGCTATTGAAGGCTGACTTTAAGAAGTTAATCTAGAAAGGAATATTACATGTACTTCCTAGATATCAGAGGATTACAGAGTATATGCTAGATTGGGTGAAAAAAAGTAGACTAATATGATGCCAAGGAGCCCTACTGTTCTGTTGATAAAAAGTGTTTAAAAATGAAGATAGATACAAGGAGAGTCACATGGAGAGAAAACATTCTCTCAGGCTTTCACAGAGAGCAAACTGGTCAAGCAACGGCCATGACTCATCCACATGGCTGACACTGACAAAGGATCTACGAAGTGTGGTACAGGGTTTCAGGTTAAATTCTGAGGGAATTTGGCTGACCTTACCAGATACAAAAGTTACATTTCTTGTTATATAGGTCTTGCTTTATCTCGGCCTTAATCATCCAGCAGTAAAGTATGAAAATGAATTATAAAAAGTAAAACCATATTAATATGCTGAGCTGTAAAAGGCTCAAATCAACAACTGCAGACATTGCCAGTCTTACAAAAAACTCACTACTATTATGGGCTACTGGACTATATTGGGAAATTTTGCTGAATTCATGCACCTACAGTATTTAAATGACAATGGGATGTCCTTCTCTGACAAAACTAACCAAAAATTGGGATAGAAATGAATGACCATTTTGCATTAGTATACTCAAAATAGGATAGATATACAGCTCCATTCTCTTAATTCTGTGGATAGAGAGGTGTGTTCTAATAGTATTTGAGACAGTATATCATGTCTGCATCTTGTACAATGAATAATCACTAAGACAACAATGTACAATTTGTTAATTATCAAAAATGTGCTAGTAATCAGTTGTGAAACTGTCTCATCGCTATTTGTTTCTCAAAATTATTTTAAAAAATAAATAAAAAATAAAAATGAAGGTAGAGCCACAGATATAGCTCAGCAACATAAGGCCCTGAATTCAATCTTTTGTAACAACAATAATAACAACAACAAAATATATATGCATATAAAATTACATATATATATGATTATATGTATATAAAATTATAGATAGGTAGATAGGTAACATAGATAGATAGTATTTTAAGATATAGGACATCACCTTTTGGCATTAGTGATATAAAGCTGGAAAATGCCAATGAAAGAAGGAAAGACCATTTGTATTATTCCAAAGTTAGAGGAGGGCAACACAGACAATCTTAGAATAATTCATTTAATTAACAAATACTGAATGTCACACACATTCACAGCATGTGAAACATGATGTGCATTGGCAGACACGATTGTCCCCACTGTGGTTCCTGGGTATTCTTTCCCCAAATTCCATAACCTGCTTTTCTAGGGAAAATGAAAGAGACTGAAGTACTAACATCCCAGAAGGCTTTGTAGCTCTTAGATGAAGTAGACAGGAAATTGGATAATGAGACCGAGCTCAGCCAAAAAGTTTGGCTTTTTGGATTAATTCACTAGGGTTGATGTATGAAAGGATCACACAACATGACCCAGTAAAACCCAAAGTTGTTGTCTCATATCACGAGGCTCCAATTTTGAAACCAAGGTGTCGAAGGCCTTGAGGGAAGAAGTTGTTCTAGACCTCTCTCATTGGCTTATGCATAGCCCTCTTCTCCACGTGTCTCTTCGTGTCATTTCCCTCAATGCCTATACATATCCAAACTTCCCCTTTCCTAAGAACAGCAGCCCTAAAGGTTTCCCTAAGGACTGTGTCTTAGCTAATGACATCTTGCAATGACACAATTTCCAATTTTTTTTTATTTTCAGAACAGAGGATTGAACTCAAGCCCTTGCGCTTGCCTGGGAAGAATTTATTCCACTGAGCCATCTCGCTGGCCCCTTAATTTCCATTTAAGGTCCCTCTTTCTTCTGATTAGAATGGCAATATATGAAACATAGATTGTGGGGAAACACATTTCAACACATAATAAGCAGCAATGGAAAAAGTACTAGGAATTTCCAGGAAAAGTTTTGAAAGTGAGAGCTATGCTGACCTTGCTTCCTTTTCTTTTTGATACAAAAACTGAACAGTGAAAAGAGAAGAAATATTAGTGATAACTATTGTTACCATCTAGACACCATGAAAAGCAAAACATACATATAAGATTCAATATGAACACAGCAACTGCAAATGTTAAATGGTAGAAAAATAAACCTATATGGTATTTTTGTCATCAGCAAATAAAACCTGTACTGTAACCAATACTCTAGAAAAAAGACAATATAGTATATTGACAGAGAGAAACAAAAATTTAATGCTCATAAAGAATAACTAATATGTCTGCCTTCCGCACCTGGAAATGTTATCATGTAATTAGCTTAAAAAGAAAAATGCTAGAACAGGAAATACAGCTGGAGAATGGCAGTTAGCAACACAGACACCAATATGAAGTGATAAGTATTCAGAGTGCTAAACTGGTAGTTCACTCAATGCTTTTTCTCAATTTTTATGTTCTGCTTTGTCCATAAACAAAAAGGGAGGAACTGCATGGGAAACAATATTTAATAATTAGGGAAATAGAATTAAAAAGAGTTGATTAAGCTTCACAGGTACGAAAAGTAAATATTCAAGAAAAATTATGCTCCCTCCTGGAATGGCAGAGCCCTCTGAAAGCATGACAAATTTTTAATAGAAATTATATTAATCCTTTAATTGTGACTTGCTTAAGAAAACAAAACAAAACTAAACAACCCTGTTTAGTCTTATACACATGTGCATATATAATAGGTTGTAATTAAGTTTAAATATCTGTAATGTGGTCCTTTGCTTTAGTAAGAATCAATAAATCTTTTTTTTTTAATTTTTTTTTTAGAAACAACAAATCTTAATGAAAGGCCTGCTGTATTTTACTAGACTAATAATACTTGTTCAGTATTATAGTTCTGGGAATGAAAAGAACTTAGCAGTGCTCTAACAATGTCTGATGCTTTATGTTGAATTTCTTAATCCAATATCTGTGCTTCTGATTGCTGAAATGTTCCTTACAATTGAGTGAAAGGTTAATCCATTTACATTTATATTTTAAGGGATAAATAATGTTTTTGAGAGAAAATACTGCTGAGAGGAGATGGGCTGAAATCTTTGTAGATTCAAATGTTTCCATAATACTTTTGTGACTTTATTTAAATTCATCTTATTGTCTTTTTATAAGTAGGTGCTCTAGTGCTTTTTCACCTGCCTGACATTCTTCTATAATTCCCACACAATTATTGTATCTTTCTTGCTGGATATTTTAATAGCACTGCACAGGTTAAAAACAAAATGCAAAAGTTGTAAATGCTATTGTGAGGTGTTGCGTGTAATGCTGTGCGCAATACAACAGAACACATTCAAAGGATATTTATTTGAAAAAACACTTACATTCCTCTTTTCTATTCTACCAGCTTTCATTAAGCATCTTTGAAATGTGAAACTTTATCATTTTCTTACCAATCATGTGAAGAAATCATTAATCAAACCTTTTCAAACAAATCTTAGTATCTTGCTTTCAAAGGCCTTGGTGACCATGGTTACATTTATAGTTTGCATTTGTCAAACCATTTGGGGCAAGTGTTTTTGTTTGTTTGTTTCTTTGTTTGTTTTGCCCTAATCATGATTCCCTGAATGTATTTTATAAAGAACATTTCATATCAAACTCTAGTTTGAGGTCCTTGTTTCTATGAAAATATAATTATATTGTAAAGAATTGCTATCATAAATCAGTGGTACTCAAGAAGCTGTTAAGAAACATTTCTCCCTGAGGACTGCAGCTTGCAGATTTTCTGTTGCTGTCATCCAATACAGCAGAAAGAGACACTGACTTTGCCTGTCCCTGCCTCAGTCAGCAGGAGGCATCATTTTATTTGAGAAATATTACTTCCATTTCTATACTTTTCCCCCAAGTAAGGATCTTGTTTTTATGTCCAAACCACTGAGGTGGCTGCAGCTGGGTTGCAGGCTATTTGGGGAGACTCAAGAAGCAAGAGAGGAAGGAAAGTGCTATTGGGAATTATAGAGTAGAGTAGGACTTAAAATTTATGCTTGCATTTTTGAAATTATTTTTATTTTATCCATTAGAGAAATAGAGGGGCTACAAAGATAGCCAACATTTTGGCCCTAGCCCTTCAAGGTCAATAAGGACTCAGGACATAAGAGAACCTGTGCTGTGACATTCTGTAACTCAGTGGTGTCCCAAATTTTCTGATCAAGGAGATTATGGGGCCAAAGAGGAAAGTGATTGACAATGCATAATGTGCCTAAGAAGAGTCACCTAGAGAGAAAAAATTCTCTCAAGCTTTCACACAGTGCAAATTGGTCAAGCAATGGCCATGATTCATCCAGATGGCTGACACTGACAAAAGATTTACAGGGTGCTGTACATGGTTCCAGGGTAAATCCTGAGGGGATTTGACGGACCTTGTCAGATACAAAAGTTACATTTTTAGTTACATAGGTCTTGCTTTAACTTTGTCTTAACCATCCAGCATAAAAGTATAACCATGAGGTATGAAAAGCATACATTAATATGCTGAGCTGTAAAAGGATCAAGTCAACAACTTCTGACAATTGCCAGTTCTGTTGATAACCACTACTATTATGGACTATCGGACTATAATGGCTTATTTTTGCTGAATTCAAGTACCTACAATCTTTAGACTGGCTTCAAGTATGAAAAGGTCCTTTAA
>NDGM011098225.1:0-12686 GCA_002564305.1 Octomys mimax | reverse complement strand
AGAGAATGTTTTCTCTTCATGTGACTCTCCTTAGGCACATTCTACATCATTGATCACTTTCCTGTAGATCCTTCCCTTAAAGATACAAAAAAAAAAAAAAAAAGAATCTACAGAAAGAAATAGACCACACTGACGTAGGATACATCTGAATACGTTGCAGTGATCTGCAGTGAGTGTTTGGGGTTTGGAATCAAGGCAGCCCCATGAGGGAGCCAAATCTTTTGTTTTATTATTATGCTGAGTCACCTGCATCATGCCATGCATCTCTCAGAGCCTGGCATCTTCTTTTCACTCTTGCAAAATGGAAATAATACCCTAGCTCAAGAAATCATTATAAAATTAAAAAAGAAGCACATAATCATGTAGGGATTTAACATTAGGAAGTACTCAATTTTATCAGTCATAATGAACTAATTTGTTCATTTCTAATTATTTACACCTCTCACCTTTATTTTCACTTGGGTGCTCTGGATTTAATAACTCAATTGAGTTCAGCCTTGCATCTGAGATGAGTTAACAAAACTAGCTCTGATTCATTTCCTTTCTTTGGAAAAGAAAGCCATTCAGGCTTTGCATCCGCCCACTGGAAAGTGGCAACCTGGAAAACAATTTCCAATAGTATGGAATCCAGGTGTAGAAAAGTAAAGTGAGAAAACAATATTGGATCAGATTGTATTTAAATGGAACATTCTGGGTCATTGGATTTGGGCATTTAACTCAGCTGGTAATTGCCTTTCTTGAAGCGTATCCAAGTGAGTCCAAGTGTGACAGCTTTTGTATTTCCCTCTTAATGTAGTCATGCCCTCACTCAATAATTATTTGATTATATAAATCAGAAAAACTTTGCCACTAGAAGAAAGTTTATAAATGTTCTCCTAACATGTCTGTTTCTCAAGGAGCATGTACAAGAAGATTAAGTGCCCTGTTTTTATTTCCACACTGAGAAGAAAATAAACAAAACAGAACAAAGCATCCCACAAGGTGATGTGGGAAATAGAAAAAAGAAGAGGCACTCACCGCCAGTCTTCAGGATTTTAAAGCTTAGAAGGAAAAAGAGACGTGTGCGCAGGCAGCTGTGATGTGCACTAGGAAGCCATCAAGTGCAACAGGAATTTTAACAGAATGTTAACCCCAGCTGCAAGAAAGAATTGAAGGGGGTTTCCTGATGGTGTCATCCTCATGCCTTCTTCCCTCTCTCATTTCATTAGCTGCCCGCCTTTAATCCTAGCCTACCTAGGACGGGACAGCTAGCTGTGCTCACCAGGGCGTGGTTAACATTTGAGATTGCCCCGTTAATTGGCGTAACATAGAGTCAGCCATGGAGACAACCTCAGAGGGGGGCACATGGACACGGGCAGCCCTGGCAGCCCTTCCCAGGTCTTTGGCTGGTTATATGGAGAAGTAGGTTTTCTCATCTTAATGCATTGAAAAATTATTAAAATCAATCTCAAAGCTATTGGAAGTCACTATGGGTACCTCAAAAGGAGATGGTGATTAAAAGCCATTTCATACAAATAAAATCACAGCCAGCAGAGATAAAAATACATGTTTCTGATAACATAATTGAATGCCTGGGTCTTAATGCTATGTCCAGTTTTATCAGTTCCGTAACTGTATTAATGAACCTAGGTTAAACTGATATCTTTAATTTACAAATGAGAGCAGGGATATTTTAGCTTGGCTTTTATGGCTTAGTAGAAAGAAGATTTGCATATGCATGAGGGAGAGATAGAAGGTGACCAAAGAGAGTACAGACAGGAATGTGCAGGATTAGCCGGAAAACTACCAAGCGCACTGCATGGTTGCAAATAGAGTGAAGAGTCAAAGCGGAAAAATGAGTTCGGGAACATGATACAGGATTAGATTTTGGAAATTCTTTAATCCCTCAGGAGAAGGTTGAATTTGAACAGGAAGTGGGAGACATCAAAGACTTTAAGGATGTCTTTAATATAAGGAGAGCTGTGATTTAGAAATGAATAAGGCAGATGCACATAGAAGGATTAATAAGGAAATATTTTTTCCTCTACAGCAAAGGTCCCTCGAGAGACACAGTATTAATGTACATGTAAAGTCCGTCTTCTTTCATGGCAGTAACATTTTCTTCTTGAAATAAATTTCTATTCTGCGAGTCAATTTGTTTTGTTGAGTTTTCTAATTAAGTTTATTGGTACATTTTGGATATGCATAATGATCACATTCATCATAGGGAATTTGAACCTGTACATGACATATCTTCTTTTTTTTCCTATCCCCTATCCTCCCTTCAACCCATCTTTTCCTCTTTGTTTGCAAAACTGTTTCCATTTTTTCCTTTCTTGATTTTTTTTCTTTTCCCTTCCTTCCTTCCTTTCTCTCCATTCCCTACTTTCCTTCCCCCTTCGAACTTTTGGTTTTCTTGATGTTTCCAATTGCTTTAAGGTCATTCATGATTTCTAGACAATGTGAGGCCGTCCAAGTCACAGTCATGCATGTACATTTACTTATAGTACTTAAAATATCTACTGCTGCTTGATATCTTCTCAACTCCAAGCTCCTCAAGCCTATTGCTATTAGCTTAAGCTGAAATGAAGAAAAATACTTTACCTATCACAAGCACAGGTACATTCAGAACTAGTTTTTAATAGAGGTTTATGTTTTTATTGAATCTTTTTATATTTCCATCATAAGTTAATAACATTTTCTACTCAGTAATTGAAATATTATGTCAAGTAACTAGGAAAGCTTTTGTCTCACTCACTAACTTATCTCTTACCTAACTATTTAGGTCTCTATAACTCAAAGATGCTAAATTGTTGCTTATGGGACTGAATATAGCTCAGCAGTCTAAGCACCTACCTGGCAAGTGCAATAATACAGGTTTAATTCCAAGTACCATCTACCATGCCAATCCTGGAATGCCTGGGTGCACTGTGCTGGCCACCAAGACCCAGAATGGGGGCACACACCTGTAATCCCAGAGTTGAGGAGGCCGAGACAGCAAGATCACTATGAGTCTGAGCTGTGTATTAAGATCCTGTACCAGAGAAAAAAAATAAATGAATGAATGACTGAAAGATTAATTAATTAATTAATTGTTGCTTAAGAGCAGACAACATACAAGGTACAGAGCCAGGGTCTGAACTTCACACCCTACAATAGAATTCTATCCATGATTTTGACATCATTATCCTTCACAATTTTGGAATATTCCTGTGAGTTATGGATGTCTTCTTTATCTAGCTGAAGGATAAATGGCCTTAGGGATACTTGTCTATTTGGGGGTGAAATGTGATAATATGTTTCTTGATAATGAACCTTTATCCTATAATTATTTGTCCTAAAATTATTTGTCCTATAATTTTGCCAATCAGTCCTGAGAGTTGAGGCTGATATAGTATAATGCTTATACAAAATATAAAAAAGACAAGCTTTATATTGATGCTAAACTGACATGATCATTCATTTTTTTATTACAGTGGGGAAACATTGCTTCCTTGTTAGGGCTTCCTGAAAGCTTTCTTTTTGAAATAGTGATGTGCAAACCTAAGAACCTGTCAGAATTATCTACAGTACTTACTAAACATGCAAATTTCCCAGTGGGTAGAGGTACCATCCTATAATTAGTACATGGTGCCTAAGCCATCATTTTGGAACACAATGGCCACCGAACTGTGTTCTCACGCAGGATCTGAGGTGATGTCAGTGTTGTAAGATTCCTCTAGGAGCATTGCAGAAAGGCCTTCTAGCCTGTATATAAATAAGATTCTTTACTGAAAGCTAAGCAGCACAATAGAAAGGACAGCCATGCATGACAAGGCACATTAAAGAAACCTTAGCAACCAAGCAGATGTGACACTAAGATGAATAAACCTAAAGAAATAATGTATCACCCAGAGATCAGCCAGAGAAGCATAGAAATGATGCCCCAATTGGAAAGAGTAGCAGCATGGTCCAGGGAATCTGGATTTAGTCTCCTTCATGGAGCTCCCAGTACTCCAGGCAAGTACATGCTCATATGGATTGGACCATTTGGACTTCCTCTAGAACCCTGTTTCTGAACTTTTTCTTCATTCTCAACCCATAAGGGCTGGGAATATAGCTCAGTGGCACACTGCCCACTTGGTAAGCACAAGGAAATGAGTTCAATTCCCAGTGTGGGTGCGCTGGGGGAAGAAACATTCTCAACCTCTATTCCAGGAACACTGTAGGTGCTTTTCCCCAATTACTGTCCAATGAAATTTTAATGTCATATACACTACAATTATAAGTATGTTTTAGTCAGAAAGAGTAAACCTCTCCCTCAAGAATCTTTTTTTCCCTTTTGAATGGATAGCACCCCCAGTGAGAATATACATCTTAGGGATACGCCAAAGATGCTCCTCCATCTTGCAATAAAACCTTGGCATTGTATAATGAAGTTCTTCACATTCAAACATACTTTTATTTATTTGTACAATTATTTTAGGGGACACTCAGAATAATTTTTTTAAAAAGACAACTTGGATAATATATTCACTTTCTTTTTTGCCATATTCTAAACTTGCAGTAGGACCTGTATGAACAACCTTGTGATGCCCACAAAGCCAGAGGAGCTACTCTTGCTCTCGACTCTTGCTACAAGTTTCTGGTGAAATGGGCAGGATCCGAAATATCTTGATGATTCTCACAGGCATTAGAATGGCCTAACAGTCTTTTCTGTGCTTCCTGATTCTAAAGTGGATACTATGCACAGACCTGATCCATTTTTCAGTTCAGCATTATCCCCACGTACAAGATGGGTCGCCTTTCTCTGTACTTTGCTTCTGCCCCTCCTCTTGCCTGAAAAGTCGTCCTCTGCTACACTCAAGCACTCCCAGGCCCTTCTCTCCTCCAGCAGCAGTTGCTTTTTATTGCTCACTTACTGTGCACTTCTCAAAGGTACAGCACGGAACTCACACAGCCTGGAACCACAGTGAGGCTGCAGGAAGGGTCTCCGCATTGCTTTTGCCAAGACAAACACAAGCAGTTGACCGGCTCATTCCTGAGAACTACAGAGAAACTCCAGAGTGACACCAATTGCTTCATGGCTCCTGCGGTTGTGGACCCAGAGTGACCTTCTCACCACCCCTCCCCCCATCACATAATCTTTTGCACAGACTGAATTCATGAACAACTATTTCTCTACCAAATGAATGGATGAATCATATTCTCATGTAAATTCCTTTGAGAATGCGCCAGTTTACATTAGAGCCCACTGGAAACCTCAATGGATACATCAGAGGAAAGCTGATGACAATTTGTGGGACAGTGATAGTAGTTAGATCACTAACACTAATATGTTGACATATCCCTAAATTTTTAACTAAGATTAGCTCTTAAATTTCATTTTTACTTTTAAGGCTAGGTGTTCTACTATTGCATGAAAGCTTTAAGTTCTCCCATATATATTCTCAGAGGAACTGTCTCAAAGATCCATGTGACATGGAAACATTTTTAACAGAATGGAAAGCTCAGGTAGACCTCAGTAGCTGCTTTCATATGTATGAAAAGTACATTGGGTGTTCAGCTCAATACAAGAATAAAATTGCAATAAAAACTGGACGAGGTTAGAGCAAATGTCCTTTAATAATGAATTCCCTTTCGCTGAAGGTGCTGAATATACTGAATGTGTTATAAGGAAATCATTAAAAGGCATTCAAACATGGAAAGGGGTAAAGGGAGACTGGGTCACCCCAGCTTGTCTGTTTGTTTGTTTTCAGCTGTGACATTATATTCCAGATGATTCATTCCAGGTCTAACTGAAAGGGCCTGATTCCTTTATCTGTGGGACCCAAACTACAGTTCTAATCCTCATCACTTCCTATTCTCAGTGACAAACAAAGGAATCATCACATTGGGCAATAACAGAAAAAAAAATAGCACTGTGAAATTACTGTTATTGTTGCTGGCGTGAAGAAAAACACTTGTTAATTTCCGTCTTCATTCTACTAACAAAATTACCAAGATGCTCCTCCCAGGTGTAGGGGAGCTATTTTGATTGCAGACTATTTGAATATGACATTTTTTTCCCAGCAACTTTTTGCTCTAGGCAACTTGAACTGTTTTCATGTAAATATAGCCCATGTTTATTTTATGGGCTAACTTTAATGAGTATTTCACTTCCCTCTCCCATCAAACACTTCTGAGTGATCTCCCTAGTTCAGATAGACCCACACAGACTAAAATCATGAAAGCCAAAGTTGAAAACTGTCCCAGAATTCATCTATTATGATACACACTCATCATGTATGCCTCACATTAGTATCCCTCTGAGGAGTCACATGACTTTTCCTACTGAAGTAAGCTCCTGGAATTTAATTAATATCTGCTGAGCACACATTGTGCACTACTTACACAATGCTTTGTATTGATGATTTTGTTTTATCCTCACAGCACCAAATGAAATATTATTATTCCCCTTTATTAAATGAGGAGAAACTGAAACTCTGAAACTAGATAAATGACCCCAAAAGGTACAGTTAATTTAATATAATATAATATAGTTAGCATGGATATAATATAATATAGTTAGCATGGATAGAATTCAAACCATATCCAAATTCAAGCCCAAACCTGGGCAAATGGGTGACCTAGCACTCTTGTCTTAAAATAAATATTAATAAAGGGACAGAGGTGTAGTTCAGTGGGGAGGCTTTTTAGGACAGGATCTACAGGGTCTCGCTACATAGATCAGACTTGTAGTGTCTTCAACCTCCCAAGCGCTGGGATTACAGGTGCGCACCACCACGCCCAGTCTTATTCCTTTCAATAGACCAGCAGAAATTGGCAATGTGATTATTTATGCAGTGCTTTACAGTCTCGAGCTCAAGAATGGAGCACCTGAGTGTAAGGTCATTTGCTCACCCCTCAAATATTTGCTACCTGCTGCTCTAAATTGGGCACAATAAGAACACAATCATGGCTAAGATGTCAACCTGAGAGGGACAGTGGAGGCACTAGAAGAAATTGCAGGTGGGAGCACAGCAACAGACAGAGGTTATACAGGTAGCTTGGGGACAGTTGGCCTCATTGAGAAGCTTTATGTGAAGGATGAGCCACAGAAACTCCTAGCCAGATGAGAGCCAGGCACAAACATTGCAAGTACAGGGAACTGCAAACATAAAGCATTGGGTGAGGCAGAGGTGAACTGACTCTGAGAACAGAAAGGCAAATGTCTGGCTAGAAGAAAATGATGG
This sequence comes from Octomys mimax, assembly GCA_002564305.1. Taxonomy (NCBI): domain Eukaryota; kingdom Metazoa; phylum Chordata; class Mammalia; order Rodentia; family Octodontidae; genus Octomys; species Octomys mimax. The sequence goes on along the minus strand of NDGM011098225.1, from coordinate 5,493 downwards.
AGACATGGCAGATGAACTATGTAGGTGCATTAGTTACCTTTCCGATTGCTGAAGCCCAATACCCAACTCCCAGAAATTAAAAAAGGATAGGATTCATTCGAACTCCATCCATGGTCAGAAGCTGTCTTACAACTTAAGGGTGTCAGAGAACAAAAGTGTTTATGGAAGCCAAGAAGCAGAGCAAAGGAACAGCGCCAGAGAGCAAGGAGCCAGAGGTCATGCATGGTGGCCAAGGTCATGCTCCATGACCCCTCCAGACACAACCAGAAGTGGACATCAACAAGCCCTTGGGAATGTGTTAATCCACTCAAGCTGACATAGTGCAAGAGTGAAGCAGGGAAGTCCAAATTCTATCAGAACCATCGGTCTTGGTAAAACATTGTAATTTCACTCCAAGAGCAAAGGGAGAGCATTGGTGGTCTTGGGAGAAGAAAAATGTAACCTAGTTTCCCTTTTAACTGTGGTTACAGTGAAGAGACTAGATGACTACTGCTTAGTGTTCAATGAGTGTCTCTTTGATCAGTATCTGTACAAATGTTTTATATAACTGAATAAATATATTTATTGAATGATCCAGCAAAGGGCAAGGGCTGCCCCTTTGCATTGGTCTCAAGATTCACTCACTCTTTCTTCTGCATCATCATGGGACCTCCCATTAGTCCCTGAGTTCCAAATTCCTCACCAGAGGCCCATGGGCCTTGAAGATCTCCTACAGCTCCAGAAATTACTCAGTAACTCCTGCCTACCCCCCTCTACTGCCAAGGCCTGCGTCTGCAACAGCTGAAAGGAAAATGCTGAATGCCTCTGCTCTGTTTATCATCCTTGGTTGGGCATTTCATCTGCAGCTGGAGCCCTTTTTATAAGATCACTCAGCATCTATAAGTGACTGATTTTCATGTTGATTGAAAAGCTGGAAATGTACACACTTGCCATTCTTATTCTTGGCCCAAATGCTTTTCGCTGGCAGTAGCTCTGAAAATGGGGTGTTGGCAACCCCCCTAGTGATTGCCTGATGTGCATTGATACAAGCGGGTTTGGGAGGATGAACAATCTGATAATCAGACCCCATCTGCAGAGTAATCATGAGCTATATTATAGAGAAAATGTAACTAAATGCTGGAAATATAACTGTCATTTTTTCAACTTCCCTTACTCTAGCAAAGATGCAAAAAAGAGATGTTGATATACAAAACAATTTTGTTTTTTTTTTTTTCAATATAATGAGCATCTTTTAGTGCTTTTCCATTTAACTAAGTAGAGCCAGAGACAGGCTATAAAACAAAACAAACAAAAAAAACAAACCTTTCACAGATATGATCTTATTTGCAAGTATTGTATTAGCGCTACAAAATAAGGCATATTTTTGATGATATTTAAACCAAAAGGAAGCATGTGAGGTTCGAAGAAAGTATCCTTCAGGTATACCCACTCACCTTCAGGATGAAGGAGGTTTCTCTGGTTAGACTATGAGGATTCAGAAGCGATTTCTACCCTTTAGGTAATTTTCTGTTATAAACTCAGACTTATTATATCACCTGTTTTTGTACCTCAAGATTCCTGTCTGAAAAGTGAAAATAAGAATAATACCTTTTTTACAAAGGGGTGCTGAAAATTAACCAGTTAAAATGCTTAGAATAGGGTCTGGCATACAGCAAGAGCTAGAAAAGTATGGAACTATTCTTCTTAACAATTTTATTTCTCTTCCTCTCCAAAGCCAACAATAGTTGGTGCATGTCCTAAAGCTCTCAAACTACTAATTTGCCAGTTTAGTTTTTAGTTCTGTTTCATTTGATTAAAAATTGGGATCTAGGTATACTAGGCCTTTCAATTGTTTTCCATTTGAAAATGTATCATACTTATGCTTTTACAAATCTATATATTTCGCAGTTTCAGATTGTTTAAATTTAGGGATGGAATAGTATTTAACAACTTTTAAATTGATAAATATTTAGACTTTCCTACTTTTTGCTGCTATACATAATGTGGAAAACACCACTGTCAAAAAATCTTTGTACACTTATAATCCTTTCTAAAATACTAAAGGAAAAATTGAGAGTTATGATCCACAAAGGAGGTAACTTTCAAGATTTGAATAATTTCTCTAATTTCTCATAGACAGAACTCATAGTGAACAGGATGAGTAAGACAAATACTTAAGTCTTCCAGCTCTACATTAACTGTTCTTTCCAGTGGACAATGTAAAGTTGAATAAAAGCCTTCTCAGTATGTCTGAGAACATTTGTGGGTTGGGAAGTCCTTTACATGGAAATACTGATAACTCCATTATTCTTAGAAGTATCCAGGCCTGGTAGGTCTGAATATAATCTCACAGTACATTGTCAACTAACTGGGATGTTTATCCCTGTATGTAAAAGGCAAACATGAGGGCTGGCCAGATAGCTCAGCAGATTAAAGTTCCAGTTTCGGCAGATGCAGCGAATGGGTTCAATCTCCTGGTGTGCTGTGGGAGCCCTGACCCCAGGGTGTGCGGAGGTGACTGAGACCGAGTGTGGCAGCGTGCACCTGTAATCCCAGCACTTGGGAGGTGGAAAACAAGAGAATCACTGTGAGTTTGATCTGTGCAGTGAGACCCGGTACTAAATATAAATAGATAAATAAATAAATAAATGGCCAAATATCCCAAAACGTGGAGTAGGGGTATTTACTGAAAACCCAATATGATAAAGGTAATGTAAGGAAAGGAAAAATAATAGACTTGGTATTTTGGAGAGCTAGGAGGTCAGCTCGTGCCATAAGCACAAGGTAAGCCTGGAGCACACAGGCACCGCTACTGATAAGCAACCAAAGGGCCATCCTAGCCAGAGGAGAATCCCTTAGTTCTTGCAAGTTATGAATCCAGTGCAGAGATTTAGTCTAAGTGATTAGTCCTGCATGGCAAGCTGACTTGGGAGAAGAAAGCCACTGCAGCGTTTGCCAGATCTCAGAGTGCTGTCACCAGGAACCGCCTTGTGAGGGCATTTATTGCTTGGGGCTGAACCCCTCTAAGAATGAGAAGTTAAGGGGCAAGTGCCACAGGGGTACTGTGACCCAGCAGCTGTGTGGGGGTCAGGAGAGACAGTTGCAGAGAGGGGGAAGGCTGGCTGCAAACCTGCTGAGAAGCAAACAGGGGTGTGAACTTAGGGGGGCATGTTGTTGGTGACACTGGTCCCTATGGTGAGGAATGGGACATGCTACATGTGGCTCCCTGAGGGTCTGAGAGCCAGTGTAGAGGCTGACAGTCTGATTGGCTCCGGCAACTTTGTCCTCCAGGGCCAAACTCAGTGGTGTGTGTGTTTTCCTTTCATTCCAATATCTTTGGGGATACAACTTGGCTTGGACATTTGCCCTGCCCCCAGGTGCACAGACTTTGGGCCCCTGGAATGAGTGGGCACCTGCGGTGCCCACGGCCTGTGAAGGTAGGTTGAGGCAGGCAGTAGCTCTGGATGACATAAATGACAAAAGCAACATAAATGAATACTGTCCTGCTGTAGTAAGGTGCCTCTAGTGGGCTCCTCATACTGAGAAACACCAGACAATCTTCAGCATCCATACAGCAGCACTATGTTTTAAGCAGCAGGGAGGAATTATAAAGAACTTTGGCTATGAAGTTGTACCTGACCTCTTTGGTAGATTTCTACATGAAAGGACCCAGAATAAAGCTTCGGCAAGCCAAGATCCTTTTAGGAGGAAGTTTTTGCATTGACTTTGTTTATTTCTTTCAGTTTTTTATTACATGCATCTATATTTACTTTTTAGAATTCTCTAGCTGGAATTTTTAAACATCTTTTCCTTTCTCTCTCACTTCCTTTTCCTATTTTATCCTTGTCTTTTCCTTTCATTTTCTCCCTTCTTATCCCTTTAAAAATTATTTTATTACTATTTTAAACTTTAATTATTTTTGTCTTTCTAGTTTGTTCTATATTATTTTCCCCTTTTACTTGTATTGTTATTGAAGATGCAGCTTTTAGTTTAATTGCTTTATATTAAATTTGTATATCTGGATTGTCTTTGTGTTGTCATTGCTACTGCAATTTGTTTTCTGCTCTCTGAGGGATGTCATGGATTGAGCCCCCACAAGGTGGCTCAAGTCTAGAAAGAGACATAATAGAAGGCATATCCATCCATCCATCCATCCATCCAGATGCACAGATATCAACAGAAAAGTAGCAAAAATGCAAAAGGAACAAGGCAATGTGATCCTGACAAAGGCCTTTTACTCTTCGGCATGTGACTCTAAAGATAACTAAAGTGAATAGCATGCCAGAGGAAGAGTTCAAGTTTTCAATGATTGGTGACTTCAAAGGGACATATAAACAGCTTATTGAATTAAAGAAGACAATGAATGGTATGAAAGAGCTATTCAATAAAGAGAGAGAGTTTGAAAAACTATTGCACAAATCTCAGAACTAGAACTCAGCAAGTCAAATACAACAAAAACCCAGTAGAACACCCTATTTAAAACTTATAACAAGTGAAGGAAATATGAAGCCTGAGAAGGAGGAAATATGAAGCCTGAGCAGGACATTGACAATCAAATTAAATCAGTAACAAAGAAAAATAATGAGCAATTACAGATAACATACAAGATTTGTGGGATACAATTCATCGACCAAACCAGAAAATGAGCACAAGAAAGGAAATTATAAAAATTAGAGCAGAAATAGATGAACTAGAGATTATAACAATATAATGAATGAGATAAAGAGATTATGAAAAGATGAGCAAGAATGACAAACCCTTAGCTAAAATAACCAAAAGACAGAGAACACCCAAATTAATAAAATTAAAGGCAAAAAACAGGATTTCCAAAAAATATCTTAGGGACTATTTTAAAAAGCATGCCAATAAGTTGTAAATCTAGAAATGTAATTTTGTGATATATATGACCTATCAAAACTAAACTAAGAAGAGGGCCGGGGATATGGCTCAGTGGAATAAGCGCTTCCCTGGCAAGCGCAGGGGCGTGAGTTCAATCCCCGGTTCCGCAAAAAAAAAAAAGCAACAACAAAAAAAACACTGAACTAAGAAATATAGAAAACTTAAATAGATCACTTTTTAACAATCTGTGAGTATTAAACAGCAATAAAACTTGTCCCAACAAAGAGTATTACACAATAGGATGGGTTTACACTTCCAAAGTCATTCAATGGAATTTGCATTACTCTGCTACCAAAATCTTCTATATAATAAAACCAACCACAGTAACAAATAAAAAATATAAGCCTAAAACCTTGATAAACACAAATAATGCTCAAGAAAAATGCTTCCAAATCAAATTTAATATCTGGTCTTAAAAGGCTGTGAGGCCTAGGGTATGAGGCAATGTAACAATGCTGTGATCAAGTCAGGTTCATTCCAGGGTTTCAATTTTGTTTTAGTGTGCAACTATTGTTTACAACCTGTAGAATCAAGGATTGAAAAGCACAATCCTCGACCACTTTCCTCTTTGGCCCCATAATCTCCTTGATCAGAAAATTTGGGACACTACTGAGT